>BSBK01007681.1:792500-934279 GCA_027943335.1 Chamaecyparis obtusa
TTAAAAAAGTTTTCAATTTTGTACAGTTTAGAATTAGTTAAGGTGGTCAAACATGAGAGTTTTTTTATCTTGAAAAAGTTGTAGCGGAAAATTCATAATTAATTATTTATTTGGAAAAAAATTACAAAACAATATGCATCACATTCGGGCATGAGTCTACTACTTATATCTAGAATCTTGGAAAAATATATCATCATTTGATTGTGATTAAGGTGGTCAGACATAAATGTACTTTTTATATTTTCCCTGAAATTTTTGTACTACTGCATTGAAATCTAAAATTTTGAACAATTAGATTAATTTTTATTCAGATAAGGGGTAGTAGTTTAGAAACTACATTCAATTTCCTACAGATTCTATTCTTGCAACTTTTTCACATAAGGTTCATAAGATGTTCAAGTTTTTACGTCAAGTTGACTAACCCTGATTTTTTTATTTTTCATTGCCACTTAAGGCCATAGTTTGGTATACCATGATACTGCACATACCCCATTCTATTTTTAATTTATTAAAATCCTTTCAAGAGTTCAAAATCTCTCATATTTATTGGTATGCTAATGAAGTGACACAATTCGTTCAAATAGGTAGTAACCTTAAATTCTAATGACACAAAGTTTATATGAGATACATATGATTATTTGACATGGGATGAGGCTAGAAGTAGTACATTGATTATGTGACAAATCCTATCATTTCTTTGTATGGAATAAGGTAGATGCGACATTTTTCTTCAGGACCATTAATTATGAGATTAAATTTCCCAAAGTTCACTCTTTATAAGGTTGTAGATGGCATTTTTTCCTCATCATTTTACACATAAGTGTGGAGTGAGAAGTAGGGTAATTGGCACATAATGGAGGAAAACTCTATGGTATTGATAGAGAAACAACAAATAGCCTTTTTGGGTAAAATTCTAGAGAAAATATTGAAGGTCATATTCATAATTCATGAGCCCAAATTCTTGCAGATTTTTTATTTCATCCTGAGTGATGAATTTTTTTTGAATTTGAAACATGCGTATTGCATCAATTCTAATATTGTGGTTATGTTTTTAGCATGGGGTTTTGAAATTGGTATTAAATATTAGGTGAGGTGGGTTGTGAATGAGTGCATGAAAGAAGAATGGATTGTGGGTTTGGAATAATTGTTAGTTTATGTGGTGCCAAGGAGAGGAATTAAAGTCGAAGATGGGTTTTAGCATGAAATTGAATTTAGGGTTGATGGGCTTAGGCCTTTCATTATTTGAAGTGAGAAAGGGTCTCAAGTTGACTCGAAGATTGGAGGTGGCGATAGGTTGGGAATTCCTATTTGAGTATTTACAAGAGTATGAGGTACTAGAAAGAGAAAAAAGGGAGGAACAGAAAGGGGTGGGAACTTTGGCTACTATTTTTGAGCCAAGTGACTTCTAGATGAATGACCATGTGCAAGAAAAGGAAGAGGATGTTAAAGGAAAGGCTTTATTTTCAATAGGTAGATATAGCCCATTTTTTATAAAAATATATTTTAAAATTTTGTGTCAATAAGTATGCAAGGTTGATGGTTAGCCAACTTATGGCATTTTACAAAAATTAAAATGTAAAAGGAACATTGTTAATGGCCAATTCTATTTTGGATAGGAGTTACAAGGATGGGTAGGGGGGGTTTTGGTGTATCCTTTGTAATTTTGTTTATTGTCATTTTGTATGGGTTGTTTGAGATGTAAGGGAGGGTTGAATTTTATTTTATCTTTCGAGTGTAGATGTTCATAGTTGAATTTTAGAATGTGTATGGGTGGAAAGATGTCTTGCAGACTCTTCTTATGGATTTAATTATGTAATTTTATTTTAAATCAATATTTCATATCACACTTTTTGATACATCATTAGAATTAAGACTATAAATGTAAACTAATTGTACTAAATGCTAAGGGAGTGCGGGAAAGAAGAGCGTGATAAATGAAATTAAAATGAATAAGGTTGGACAAGACTAAAGTGTTGGTTGAAAAGGATGGCTAAAAAGGAGAAAGCAAGGGAAGTTGATTAAACTCCAAAGTGTGATGATCAATGATTTATTGAATAATTTTTATTGATTAACTTAATTAGCCTCTTTGTGATTATTATTGTAGACACCTGAAATCTAGGTATCATTGGTTATATTGTTAATCTCTATTGAGCATTTAAGGTTGTCATTAGTATCAAAGGATAGTAAATAGGTTGGTCGGTTACTTATATTGAGTCAGTCGGTAACAAGAAGTAAGACAGAGCATTTGGTAAAGCCTTTACACCGAGCATCACATAGTTAACCGAGCACCAAGGACACTGACACTGACGGTCAGTAAACACCAAGCATCATAGTATACACCGAGCAGATTATACAGTGTTTACCGATGATCACAGAAAATGGCATAGTAATCTGAAATGGCACATTCTTCTATGCAAATGGTTACAACAGATCGTAAAATGGTTTACCAAGATCGAGGAGAATTTATTATAATTAGATACTCATTAAATGTAATGTTTATCTTATTGTAATAGTTGATCTAGGTTATTTTGCACCATAGATCTTAGGGTTATGATTATTTTTGTAACCTAATTTTTCTAAGGTGGCAAAATAGAACACTATATATTTTGTTTGTTCGCACCATTTTTATGAGGTTGGGTGAACTAATATATATGAATCATGGAGCACTTGAAGACGTTTCCTATCTTCAAGACAATCAGTTTATCGAGTAGAATAGAGCATAGAGGATATCAGATTGAGTAGAATCAGAGAAGGCTATCGAGCACAACAAAGTAAGAAACCATCATAGATAAGGTGATATTTTGATGAGCAATTATAGATCTATTTTAGACAATTGAGTTGTCAACTAGTAGATAATTACCTAGTACTTTCTGACAATTGTGATAGAGTTTTGATAAATCTCTTAACAGAGTAGACTTAACAGTCTTATGTAAATCTCTTAACCGAGTACACACTTCATTAGTGCTGTTTAAATCCTATAACAAGGTAGATCTAGCTGATCTAATATGTTACTCCTAATAGGGTAAGATCACTAGAAGTGATCAAAACTTGTAGCCTTAATAGGCAAACCTTTTCTATCTGTAGTAGTGAAGAATTTGTGGGTGTCATCCCCACCGTAGTTTTTACCTTCTAACAAGGGTTTCTACGTTACCAAAATGCTTGTGTTATGTGATTTTCATATTGATTTCATATTTTTTTCTTTCTTAAGTTAACTAGATGATTGATTTATACAATTGTATTCAAGTTATTTTGATCGGTTATCACAGTATTCAGTTTTAGATCAGAAAGGTTTACAAGTAAAGTTTTGAAGTCACTAATTCACCCCTCCCCTCTTAGTACCTATCTCTCCTAATTCCAAAAATTGGTATCAAAGCACAGTTCTCTTGTTGAATAGTCTAACCACTGAAGGGTAAATATCTAAGTCATGGAGAGATACAAACTTGACAAGACTATTGAGAATCATAAGATACAAATAAAGATGTTTGTGGAATAGTATAAACAAGCCAAGGAAGATCTAAAGAAATTACCGGTTGAAAGGAACAACCTTGCAATTCAGCTGAATGAAATTAGTTATCATGAAGAATCTATTGATGAAATATTTGATCATATTGGATCAAGCTCCGGAAGCATCTCTGACAGATCTGAAAGCATAATCTTAGATTTATCTAAAAAGAATCAACATCTATCTGAGCAAGTGAAAGCACTTCAAATCGATCATGAATCTCAAATGGTGAGAATGGTGGAAATCATGAACAATGCTAGACAAGCTGAACAAGATCAAAATCTGGCTATTGAAGACTAAAGACTGATGACTGAACAACTTCAAGTAAAAGAAAGTGAAATATAGAGACTCACTGATCGTCACTTCCAAGTATCAAATCAGATGATGATAGTTAATCAAGAAATGAACCGAGTAAATGGAGAATTATCAAGAAGACTTGAAGATGTTGCAACACTCAGAGAAGATAATGAAAAATTGAGAAATGAAATAAAGACACAAAAGCAACACAATGAAATGATGAAGTTAACTAAGGACAGTTCTAAAAAGATTGATGATTTCCTGACTAATTAGAGGAGATTCGAAAGTAGAACTGGTATAGGCTACACCGGTGAAGGAGAATCATCACAACAAGATGAAAAAGTCAACAACAATCAAACTCAAAAACCTAAAGTGATGACATGTTACCACTGTGGAAAATTAGGACATACATCTAATGTGTGCAGAAGCAAAGCACAAGGTAAACCTCTTGTCATTCCTAAATTCAATGGATATTGTTATTATTGTGGTAAGTTTGGACATCCAGCTTATGAATTTAGAGCTAAGAAGAATGACATTGCTAATAATAATACTAAGGAGAAAATATGCTATACTTGTAATATGCATGGACACACTGCAAGGGACTGCAAGGCAAAAATGACACAAGTCTGGACACCTAAGGAGAAATTACAATGAAATCTATATCAACCGAAGAGACAAGGTAACTCATATGTTTGAGATTATAATACATGGACTAATTGTACTATATGTGGTCAATATGGACATATTGCAAAAAAATATTACAGAAAGAATCAGATTGGACAATCAAGAAACTGGACAAATGCAAGAATGGCATGTATGCACTATCACAAGGTCGGTCATGTAAGCAAGAACTACAGAGACCAAGCACCAGATGAAAACCATATATTTGAAAGTGGATATAACATTGTAGATATTACGAAGTTAAGGAAAAAAATGTGGAAGAAGGCATCTAATGAGTATGCTAAGTCAAGTAACACTATTGGTGAAACCTCATCCACTGGATTGGGTGACATCAGTACCTCCACTTAAGATGACAAAGGTATGTATGGAGCTGACATTTTAAATGATCACATTTTACATACAGCTCCTTATATATGATGTACAACTACCAAATCCTCATGAATAAAGATGCACCATGGTTTATGTGTTATAAGTTTACAAATGTCACATAGTCAGTAAAAGAAGAAACGTGAGTTGGTTACCCATCGGTAATCACTATACAAAGTTAACCGAAAATAGTGCAAACCAATGAAGAAATTCTATGTTAACTGAGCTGACAGTTGTTTCATATCAAAAGTTAGGTCATGCATTTAATGCATCAAATTTTGAGCGGGAATATCAAAAAGTCTATATATACATGAAAAAAGAGTTCATTGTTACATTGCGACTTCAAAGAATAGAGATTTTACAGAGAAGAGTTCTACCTAGAGATTTTCAGAAAAGATTCCAAGCTACTGTAGATCGAACCGATGAAAAATCTTCGATGATAATGAGTAAGTTCATCTGCCTACCAAACACTAGTTATCTATTATTTTCTGAAACCCTAAAAACAATTTATGGCATCGACATCAACTGCAAGCAAAACGTAGAACATTGAGGAGGAAGTGGAATTAATTGTTAGGGCATATTTTTCCAAGGAGAAATTCAAACCTCATCCTAAGGTCACAGCACAAACAGATGATATGGGCACATTTTCTAGTATTCCAGATGGGATTTTGTTAACAAAAGACATTAGGGCCTACATTCACTGCAAGATCGGTGAAGTATGTGATTTTGAGACCATTGCTGCTTATCAGCAAGTCTATGGACTAGATGGTAAGATTAAAAATGAATACAAGAAGATTGAGGAGTCAGGGTTATGGTGTTTCACATACTTCCCGCAATCCTTCCACAATGATTGGATAAGAATTGTGCTAAGCATATTTCATGATGGAAAATTTTGGTTGGATAAACCTGTTGAGGTCACTAAGAAGATTATTAATAGGGTTACTAGGTACCCTACAACTGAAAAAGCCAAAGCATTTCAAAGTTCATCTCATCCTGACGTAGAAAAGAACACTGGAGCTCAATGGGATGGTAGGGCACTGAAAATATCAACTATCAAAGATCCAGCAGTAAAATTCATAGCTCATGTCATTGGGTACAAGATATTCCAATCTAGCAGACCAAATAGTGTACCCTGCAATGCCGTGGACATGGTTTACAAAATTGTGAAGAAAGATCATCAGGTTGATCTTTTCGAGCTACTACTACACTAACTGCATGACAATATGAAGACAATAAAAGAAAATAAGTCTAATACATGTAAGTACAGATCACTACTTGTCTGTACATTTCTCTATCTACAAAAATTTGTACCAGGTATCGGTAAAGTAAACTGGCAATCGAACAAACTGATAACTGCTCAAATCGGTGAAATGATGAAAAGTTTAGGAGACAATCTAAATAAGGAATTCAATGCATATTTCAAGGAATTTCAAATAAAAATGCAACAAAGAAGTAGAATTCCAAGGGAATTAGTGAGAAAATTTGAAGATGATATATGCTTTGTAGTTAGCACAGACCACTCAATGATAAAGGTAGTAGAACCGAGAACAAAATGGCTAGTACCAATGGGATATGAAATGAATCATGATTTTGCTTTGAAATATATCAATGCATTGCTAGCATTACAGATAGACATCACTGCCAGTAGGTTTGGTGTATATGAGGAAGCTAAGTCTCGAATCACAACAGACATAGAGATCGGTAAAATGTCAAGAAGGGCAAAGAAAATGAGAAAAGATCTCACACCAAAATATGGAACTACATCTGACTCACCTAAGGAGTCACTGGTTGATGAAGCAACTGAAGGTTAGTTACAGTTGGCTGACAAGCCCTATCATAACAAGGAAACCGAGTCAAACAAAGAAAAGGATCACACACTGGTTCCTCCCACAATTAATGAATAAGATATGCAGCTACCAAAACCTGAAGGAATGAAGACACGTTCATCAACTGCTACACAATCCACCGAGCAATTAGAAGTATTAAAAGTAGCAAAAAGAAGAGCAGCTACACCTACCAAGAAATATGTTAAGAGAAAGACCAAGAAAGTAGCTGAGACACCAAAGAAAAAGAGGAAATACATAAGAAATAAGGAAGATCTAGACGATACAGAAACTGAAAATGATCATGATCATGATCAATTCAAGTTAGTTCATAATAGGGAAAGTACTATAGAAGAAATAATTGAAGATATAATTGAGAATGGAACTCTTATAGATCCAGGCATAGGCAAATTTGACAAAATGTCAACTGAGGACAAGACAAAGATAGAACATGCTATCGTCCAAATGATGATAAAATTCAAGAGAGTACCGATGGAATTTGCATGTCAATTGCCAAAAGAACTTGATGACAAAATAAGTGAGAGATGGGCTATTGCACTAGATACAAAGAAAAGGAAAAGAGAATGGTCACTAAGCCATACAGACTCACACTTTAGCTATGCTATGGTAAGTGAATACATGACAAAATATCAGGCTAGATTTCTAGTCAAGAATAGAGCAATGCAAATCATGGATGAGAATGTAGGATGATATGGATGTCATATGTGATTCTCTATGGACATCAATTTTGAAAGCAGAAGAGAAAGCTGGATAGGAAGCATTCCTGAAACTATGTAAGAAGAGACACAGTTCAAAAGATAAAGGTATTTTCATTGATGATAACAAAGGTAAGAAAATAGAAGACACCGGTATATCAGTTATCAAGGTAATTAATATCACCAAACAAAAGGAAGAAATCAAAATTTCACAGGATGCACCAGATCAAGTTAAGATCCACTTGCAAAAGAAAACCAATGATGATGCACTCATTGAGGACATCACTAATGGTGATCCTGATGATGAGGATGACGAAGATGTGATAATCACACCATACAAAGATGAAGCATTAGACACTGATAGTGTGCTCACATCACTACTAGGTGAACTACTTGTACTTGCAAAGGTAGTTGAAATAATTTCACAAGTACAACCTGATGTGTCTCATCCTGAGCCAAATAAAGATACAACTGAGATTCAAGCACCCGAGCAACCTGTAGATACAAATGAGCCTAACAAACTAGAGGCACAATCTACAGAAACAAAGGAACTAGAAGAAAAAAAGTCAACCAAGGTGAACCCACCTAACACTACAACCGAGACTCCCACACCATCTACTGAGGAGGTGAAGAAGGATGATACAGTGTCACTTGGGAAGGATACTCTGAGAAGTGAAGAAAAAGATATTGTCATAAGTGAGAAGAAGTCACCTCTTGCCCAGAAGAAGAAGAAGAAGAAGAAAGCCAAAGGGTCAGTCACCATTGATGAAATTATCATTATACTAGAATGTGACCCAAGAACCCTAAGCCCCAAGGAACTAAGTAGGTATGGGGAATTATGTTCAAGGAAAGTGGCACAAGAGAAGTTAAGGCAAGAACAAAAACATAAAGAAGTGTTAAATGATGTGTGGGATATTCTGCAATAGATAGTATCGAAAACAAATATTGATGAGAATACTCCCATCTTAGATCAACTTGCCACACTTTCTGACAAAATCAATTACCTTGATATAGATGCAGACAAAAGAATAGAAGAAAGGGAAGAATCAATGATTCAGAACAAATTGGCAGAAAGGATTAGCACATAAGTGGCACTGAATGAGGTAAAATTATCTAAGGTCATTACCGAGGTAAAGTCATCCAGATAATCTATCAACTTCTAATCAAGCTTTGTACTTCAGACACCTTCACTGTAGAAGTCAGTGAAAAGATAAAAAGTTTAGAAGAAGAGATAAAATTGAGTACACAAGTAGCTATCACCGAGCCAATTTCTTTCTTAAAGCATATTAACCGAGTTCAGGAACTATGGTGGCTGATAGTAGACTTAAGGAAACAAGAAGTGCACATCACTAATCAGGTTACCGAGTTACAAAAAGAACTAACTCCTTACCTAAAAATTTTTGAAGCACACATTGTCAAAGCTGAATAACTTGTGGCAACACCAGAGATTTCAGTGTTGGATAATATCTTTGACATGCATGCACAAGTAGGTCTTGAGCATATTGCTCTTACCAACTTGAAAGAGGAATGGGACAACCTCTTGGAGTTTGTAAAGAAAACCCATCCACACATTTTTTATAAGATGTACATATACATTATATATATTTTTTGCAATTGGCATTATTATCAAAAAGGGGGAAAACCATGTATATGCCAAATAAGTATACTTTGATATGTATATTACATACTACCAGGAGCATGCACTGAGGGGGAGTACTCTGTACTTAGAAGTTTTTTTTGTGGATATGTATATGGCGGAGACATAAGGCATATATAGAAACATTTTATCTATATACATTCAAAGTTTTGATACTAATGCCAAAGGGGGAGATTGTTAATCTCTATTGAGCATTTAAGGTTGTCATTAGTATCAAAGGATAGTAAACAGGTCGGTTGGTTACTTATATTGAGTCAGTCGGTACAAGAAGTAAGACAGAGCATTCGGTAAAGCCTTTACACCAAGTATCACACAGTTAACCGAGCACTAGCGACACCGACACCGACGGTTAGTAAACACCGAGCATTGCAGTATACACCAAGCAGATTATACAGTGTTTACCGATGATCACAAAAAATGGCATAGTAATCTAAAATGGCACATTCTTCTATGCAAATGGTTACAATAGATCATAAAATGGTTTACCAAGATCAAGGAGCATTTATTGTAATTAGATACTCATTAAATGTAATGTTTATCTTATTGTAATAGTTGATCTAGGTTATTTTGCACCGTAGATCTTAGGGTTATGATTATTTTTGTAACCTAATTTTTGCTAAGGTGGAAAAATAGAACACTATATATTTTGTTTGTTTGCACCATTTTTATGAGGTTGGGTGAACTAATATATATGAATCACGGAGCACTTGAAGACATTGCATATCTTCAAGACAATCAGTTTATCGAGCAGAACAGAGCACAGAGGATATTAGATTGAGCAAAATCAGAGAAGGATACCGAGCACAACAGAGTAAGAAACCATCATAGATAAGGTGATATTTTGATGAGCACTTATAGATCTATTTCAGACAATTGAGTTGTCAACTAGCAGATAATTACCTATTACTTTCTGACAATTGTGATAGAGTTTTGATAAATCTCTTAATAGAGTAGACTTAACAGTCTTATGTAAATCTCTTAACCGAGTACACACTTCATTAGTGTTGTTTAAATCCTATAACTAGGTAGATCTAGTTGATCTAATATGTTACTCCTAATAGGGTAAGATCACAAGAAGTGATCAAAACTTTAGTCTTAACAAGAAAACCTTTTCTATCTACAGTAGTGAAGAATTTGTGGGTGTCATCCCCACCGTAGTTTTTACCTTCTAACAAGGGTTTCTGCATTACCAAAATACTTGTGTTATGTGATTGTCATATTGATTTCATGTTGTTTTCTTTCTTAAGTTAACTAGATGATTGATTTATACAATTGTATTCAAGTTATTTTGATCGGTTATCACAGTATTCAGTTTTAGATCAGAAAGGTTTACAAGTAAAGTTTTGAAGTCACTCATTCACCCCTCTTCTCTCAGTACCTATCTCTCCTAATTCCAACATATCTAATTACTTGACCATTTCCTCCATAAATAATTGAATAAATCCATACTTATAAATAAATTATTTTATTTTCATCTCTTTATTAATTAAATGATATTGATTATTCAACATTAATAAAGTCACGCTATTCATTAGTACTTCAAAGTACCTCTTTTCCATTGCATCCTTCCAATATCTTCAAAAATTTTCTACTTTAGGTTTTTCCTTAATCTTGGGTTCCTTCCCATTCAATCATGTGAACCAATTTGAACCTTTATATCTAATTTTATTCCTAACAAGGTGATCTTATAGAGAAGAGTAAAAAAAAGATGTAAAAACAAAACAAAATTAAACTAAACTAAATGTATGAATCCTCATGTAATGTAAGATTCTCCCCCACAAAACCAATATGAACTTATATATCTCCTTTTAATCCTAACAAGATGATCTTATATCAAAAAAAAATAATAAACTAAATTTCTATCTTCTATAATTTATAAAACCTCATGTAATGTAAGATTCTTCACCACCAATTCTCCTTTAATTTTGAGTTTCTTCCAATTGACCAATCATCTAAGGATACTTATCCTATCATACAAGGACACATGTCCTTCACTCATCCTTCTAGAAATCTTAACCAATTTGATTATTTATATCTGTGTACATATTGCTTTATAATCTACTTTTTAAGCTAGCAATCTGATCCTATAACCAAAAAAATATAAATTAAATGGCACCCTCCCTTATTTATGAATCTGGGTCCTGTGTAATATTATGTGGTTGGTCGGGATACATATTTAAACCACAAAATTATCATACTAAAGGCATGGCTACCATTGTTTGGTGCGATAAAGATTGATATTGAAAAAAAAACCTCTATGTTTATAGTAATAAAATTAACATAATCTTATATACTCTAATGTTCCTCTACACCATGTTAACCTAACATTCTACACACCATGTGCTTGCTATAGTGTATATATGTGAGGGCCAAACTCAACTGATCTCAAGCAATTAGAAAGATGAAGATGAATGGCCTGGACGCAATAATGGTGCCTTTCCTTGAAAATTTTAGGGAAGATGAACCTCACCTTATTCCAGTGGAAAATGTATCTACCTCTACCCCAAGAAGAGGGAAAATAAAAATTGATGAAGGAACTTCAGTTCCTAAGGTTGAAGATAAAACCCAAAACCCTACAGTTTCTAGAAATAAGAAAAAGAAGTCAGCTCCTACAGGAAGCACTCCTACAGCAGAGAGACCGAAGAAAACTATTAGAAAGAAAATAGTAGAGGTTGTAGAGACTACTTTATGGAGAAGCTCTTGAATGAGAGAGAAAGTTCCAAATATTCCTCCAAATGGCCTATCTATTTCATCAGATCAACCTGCCATTGAACCTCATATGGATCATATTTTTGAAATTTCCCTAGAACAAACAATTGTATCATATAATTCTCAAAATTTGAATGATTCACTCAGTGATCAACCTGAAAGTACTTACCAAGAGACACCTTGGCAATAGAGTGACCCTAAGGAAATCCATCAAAAAGTCCAAGAAGACAAGCAAGAAGTATTAGAAATAGGAAATACTAAGAGGGGGGTGAATCAATATTTCACAAACTTTTAAGTTACTCCACACTTATGAATATATGTAATTAACTTGTAACTTTCATAAGAAACTAAACTAAATAACAAACACAACTATAAAATAAAGGAACTCATAACACCATGTTTTTTCTCAAGGAAACCCTGGCCAAGGAAAAACCCTAGTGGGGATGATACCCACAAATGATTCACTAATCAAAAGTATCTGGTTAAAGATATTGACCCTTTTAGGATTCTATTACATTTGTATAATGTCTCAGTCTATGTTATATTACTATAGGTCTTGTTAGAAGCCTCAACCCTATTAGGATTTGTTATTACAAAATTTGAATGTATGCAAGATGAGACCACTTCCCAAACATGAAATATACAATAATAATCTTCTATACAAAAGATAGAATACAAAAACCTTTTACTGCTATTGAATATCTTGAATATTCTGATCTAGCTTGTAGGCTCTTCACAAAACTTGCTATCAGTTCATACTGATCTAATCATATATAAGATTTTGCATAATACAATATCAATACATCAATACAAAATCTTTTTACAAATTCTTATTTATCTCTTCTTCTTCGCATTGCATAATACTTTTCTTTATACCAACTATCTCAAATATATATTATCAATCAACTTCCATGTTATCAATACATAATATTAACTTTTTTTGCCTTAGGGTTAACATCTAGGATGTCATCCCTAATTAGTTAAGTCATTATTTTGATAAACCAAATAATCCCTTAACTCAAAATAGTTTTGGTTAACAACTCCTATAATTTAAGTATCAATTCTTGAACTAACAACTAATTTGGATCTCTCACCTGGTCACAACCTGCATGTCAACAATAAACTGTCACCACCACAATTATCATTGTTAACTCAACTCCTTTGTAAACATGAGAAATATTTTTCTTGGGATTATACAGATATGAAAGGATTGAGTCCAAAGCTCTATACACATAGAATCTATATCAATGAAGGTAGTTTACCACTCCGCCAACCTTAGAGAAGAATTAACCCAGCCTTGAGATAAATTGTAAAGACTGAGTTGTGGAAACTGTTGAATATTGGTTTTATTTATCCAATCTGAGATAGAAAATGGGTTTCTCCTTTGGAAATTGTCCCTAAGAATAGAGGTAAATGGAGAATATGTGTGGACTACAAGAAACTAAACAATGCTACAAAGAAATATCATTTTACCTTGCCATTAATTGATCAAGTTCTGGATACTCTAACTGGTGAAAAGTACTTTTTCTTTTCTTGATGGATACAGTAGATATAACTAGATCAGCATTACTCCAGAGGATCAAGAAAAGACCACATTTACATGTCCTTGGGAAGCATATGCCTATTATGTGTTACCTTTCAATTTATGTAATTCTCCAGCCACATTTCAAAAGGAAATTATTATCATCTTTGT
The DNA here is from genome assembly GCA_027943335.1 of Chamaecyparis obtusa. NCBI lineage: Eukaryota > Viridiplantae > Streptophyta > Pinopsida > Cupressales > Cupressaceae > Chamaecyparis > Chamaecyparis obtusa. The sequence goes on from BSBK01007681.1 coordinate 805,945, forward strand.
TGATATCTCACATGATTGTATGGAAATCTACATGGATGATTTCACCACTTTTGGTTTTATTTTTTATGAAGCTTTGGTGAACTTAGAAAAAGTGTTGATCAGATGTAAAGAGCATAATATGTCCCTGAATAGAGAAAAATGTTTTATGATGATGCAAGGAGTTATGCTAGGACACTTTATCTTAGAAGCTGGAATACAGGTGGACCCTTAAAAAAATTGAGGTAATTCTTACATTGCCTACACCTACAAAGAAAAAATATGTTAGATCATTTTTAGGACATGCTGGTTATTATAGGTGTTTCATTGAAAGTTTCAATCAAATAGCCAGTCTATTATACACATTTCTTACAAAAGATTCTGAGTTCACATGGACACTAGCCTGTGAGGAATCTTTCCTGCAGCTCAAATCCCTTCTTACTACAACACTAGTTCTTAGAGGACCTGATTGGTCTTTACCTTTCCATATTCATATTAGTGCTTTTGATTATGAAATAGGAGTAGTCTTATTTCAGAAAGCCAATAACCTTGAACATACCATTTACTATATCAGCAAGAGTTTACATGGACTAGAGCTCAATTATACAGTCACTGAAAAAGAATTGTTGGTTGTTGTCTATGCTTTGAATAAATTTTGTCATTATGTTACAAGATACCCAATCTTTTTTCATACTGATCATGCAGCCATAAAATACCTTATGAACAAACCTTCCATCTCAAGCAAGTTAGCAAGATGGCTTTTGTTGTTAGAGGAATTTGATCTAACTATCATTGAAAAGTCAGGTAGAGCTAATGTTGTGGCTAATTATTTATCAAGGCTCTAGAATGATGATACTGACACTTCTATGATTAATGATATATTCCCTAATGAGCATTTGTTTCATATTGTTGTCAAAAGCCCATGGTATTTTGATATAGCTAACTATCTTGCAGCTAACAAGATGCCTACACATTTTTCTCCCAAGGAAATAAAACTACTCATTGAGAAAAGTTTTCAATTTTCCTGGATTGATAACATATTGTTTTATACTGGTCTAGACCAAGTCATGCGAAGATGTGTATGTGAGGATGAAACTTATGGCATCCTTCATGCTTGTCATGATGAGCCCTATGGCAAACACTTTTTAGCTAAAAGGACAGCTATGAAAATATTGACAACTAGTTACTACTAGCCTCCACTTCATAAGGATGCAACAAACTATACCAAGAAATGTGATAAATGTCAACAGATGGGTCACCCTACAAAGTTAGATGAAATGCCTCTAAATCTACAAGTGGTGGTCACCCCATTTGATAAATGGGGCATGGATTTTATTGGTCCTATTGATCCACCATCTAATGTAAAATCTTACATTCTAGTTTTCACAGAGTACATCACCAAATGGGTAGAAGTCAAAGCAATGAAGCATGCACATGAAATAAAAGTGGTTGAATTTCTATATGAAGAAATATTTACCCTCTATCGTGTGCCCAGAGAGTTAGTTACATATCAAGGGGCATAATTCACATCAACCCTAATCAAAACACTTATGAATGACTACAATATCAGACCTAGAAAGTCTAGTCCCTACCATCCTCAAGAAAATGGTCAAGCAAAAGTTACAAACAAATAAATTGAAGCTATTCTTACCAAAACAGTTCAACTACATTGCTGAAATTGGAGCAACCGCCTTCCAAAAGTAGTCTAGGCTTAGAGAATAACATGGAAGACAACAACATGATTCACTCCTTTTGAAATTCTCTATGGAAAACCTATAATTTTTCCCATCGAATTTGAACATAAAACATTGCGCACTGCCCTGAAGCTCAACATTGATCTTCCTACAACACAAGGAGACAATCTTCTCCACCTCAACTCTTTGGATGAGATAAGAAAATCATCTTTGGTGAGAACAGAGATAGTCTAGAAATAGAGAAAGAAGTGGCATGACTCACACATAAATAAATGCTTCTCACTAGGTGATTGGTCATTGCTATTTGATTCACGCTTTCAAGAAATACCAAGAAAGTTACAAACACAGTGGCTAGGACCCTATGAAATTGATCATGTCTTTGACAATGGAGTAGTCCAATTTTCCACCATTGATCCTATTTGTTTCAAGTTATTGGTAAATGGTCATAGACTTCATCTGTACCATCAGTCACAGATAAACTTGATAACTTCCTGCAACAATTTTGTGATAATACTTTTGACTCACAATAGGTAGTACTTCCTATAGCAAAAGGTGCCAACCTTCTTCTTGCAACTTCACTCTAAATTCCTTTGGGTATGATCATAATAAATAATTAATTTTCAATGAAGTTTCTTTCTCCATTCATTTTCTACATTCTTCTTTCCATTCCACTCCATTTCTCTACCTCCCATCCACCCATTATCTATGTCATAACATTTTTATTTTATTTTCTTTCAATAATCACCATGTCAGATGATGCGGTCATCTTCAACACCAGTTCTTTTGATGAAGTTTTCAAATTTTGTCACCCCCTCACACATGCGAACCATAATAGTAGGTATAACAATTCAATTTCTTCCACTTTTAGTTTGTACATTTTGATTATTATATTTAATACTACATTTATATATAATGTGGTCAATGGCATTACGTCAGTTTCCTACCTCATGCATAGTGTGACAAGTGTGGACACTTGTCTTAATTACGTAGGGAGCAAGGAAGTGTATTAATTTTCTAGGTCACTATTATCATTATCATAATTCCTTAAAGAGATTGTCTTTCCTTTCAAATCTGTACTTATATTCTATTTTATTAAGTCCTTTATGTTTCACACAAGTTTCATACTCCAATTTATGAATTATCTTCAATCTCTAACTTGATGTAACCCTAAAATGACATAATCAAGTTATGTGAAAATTAATTGTATTTAAAACTATAATTCCCTTTCCTTAAGCATCATTATTATCATTTTCAAAATGTGACATAGAGATTACAAGGGAATTCATAGTTAAAGGTGCAGTTAGGAGTTTTATGAGCTGGATTTCAGGGTATTACAAAGGGTATTAGAGGAATTTGGGAATTCTAGAAGGGCCAAAGAAAATTATAATTGAAAAATTATAGAGTGAATTGAGGAAGAATTGGAACAATGGGTGGGAAGTTAATGCGCCATGAACTAGTGGTTCACACCATTTTCCATACAGATGTAGAAGCAGTCGAGCGATTTCATGCTTGTGGGTGGCTCAGATATTTCCTAAAATTGATAGAATTTGATGAGGAGGTAGCTACCCAATTCATGAATACCTTTGAAGAAGGAGAAGAAAATGTGTGGGGCTTGATAGTTTTGGCAATAGAGGAATGAATAGAAGAATTAACTGGGTTGCCTATGGTTAGTGAGCATTATCCTAATGAACATGATGCTAGGTTAGCTCAAGCCTAGTTTACCCTACTTGGAGACCCTCCATTAGAGGTGAACAAGCAAGGCTGCAAGCGTGTGTCCCTTCCTTCCCCATTTTATGAGTTAGCAACACATATTATAAGGCACCTCATTTGTGAAGGATGGTTTTCTTATTTACATGCACATCATTTTAAATTGCTTAGTTATGTCAAGCATAATTCTCTAGTCAATGTTCCAAATTTTCTCTATAATATGTTGAGCATTAGTGCTTAATAAACCCAAAAAGGGAAAAAAAAAACTCTATCACCCACCATGCTTTGATTAAATAACATGTTGAGAGGTCACTTAGCGATGTATCTCCCTTAACCTAGGATGAATTTGTTCAAATTAAGACTTTGCATCCCCAAAATGACCATGTTGAACAACTTGTCCATGAGAGTGCTATTCCCTCTGAACCAACTGTTGAAACAACTTGCCAAGGAGAAGAGCTTAAAAATATTAGGGAACATGAACCTCACCCTATTCAAGTGGAAAATATATCTACCTTTGCCCCAAGAAGAGGCAAAATACAAATTGATGAAGGAACTTTAGTTCTTGAGGTTGAGGATAAAACTGAAAACCCTACAGTTTCTAGAAATAAGAAAAAGAAGTCAACTCCTCCAGCAACCACTCTTGCAGCAGAGAGACCGAAGAAAACTGTTAGAAAGAAAATAGTAGAGGTTACAGAGACTCCTTTGTGGAGAAGCTCTTGAATGAGAGGGAAAGTGCCAAATATTCCTCCAAATGGCCTATCTATTTCATCAGATCAACCTGCCACTGAACCTCATATGGATCATATTTCTGGAAGTTCCCTAGAAAAAACAATTGTTCCATATAATTCTCAAAATTTGAATGATTCACTCATAATCAACCTAAAAGTACTTACCAAGAGCCACCTTAGCAATAGAGTGACCCTGAAAATGCATCAAAAAGTCCAGGAAGACAAGCAAGAAGTGTTAGAAGTAGGAAATACTAAGAGGGGGTTGAATCATTATTTCACAAACTTTTACTATTTCCCACTTATGAATATATGTAATTAACTTGTAACTTTCATAAGAAACTAAACTGAATAAATTGAATAAAAAATACAACCATAAAATAAAGGAACTCATAACACCATGTTTGTTCTCAAGGAAACCTTGGCCAAGGGAAAACCCTGGTGGGGATGATACCCACAAATGATCCACTAATCAAAAGTATCTGATTAAAGATATTGACTCTGTTAGGAGTCTATTACATCCTTATAGTGTCTTGGTTCATGTTAGATGACTGTAGGCCTTGTTAGAAGCCTCAACCCTGTCAGGATTTTTTATTACAAAATGTGAATGTATGCAAGATGAACCCACTTCTGAAACATGCAATATACAATAATAATCTTCAATACAAAAGATAGAATACTAAAACCTTTTACTATTGTTGAATATCTTCAATATTATGATCTAGCTTGTAGGCTCTTCATAAAACTTATTATCATTTCACACTGATATGATCATATATCAGATTTCATATAATACAACATCAATACATCAATACAAAATCTTTTTACAACTTCACTTTCATCTCTTCTTCTTCGCATTGCATAATACTTTTCTTTATACTAGCTATCTCAAATATAGATTATCAATCGGCTTCCATGTTATCAAAACATAATATTAACTCTTTTTTCCTTAGGTTTAACATATAGGATGTCATCCCTAATTATTTAAGTCATTATTTTGATTAAAAAAAAAAAATCCCTTAACTCAAAATAGTCATTTACTGATCACTTCCTTGTTCAGGTCAGCTCAATAGTGTTTCTGTAAAACATTGATATTGATGTTCATACATGTTGTACAGTCTTGTGCTCTTAGATGTAGCTTCAACATACCTTATATAATCTATTCTGAAGTGTGCATGCATTGAAAATACTTCTGTGAACTTCAATGATCAAAATAATCTGTGTAGATAGATAAACGTTGTTATACTTAGACAATTTTCTTAAGTTCTCATCCAGAACTTCTTCCTCAGATCATGTTATCTTACTACTGAATATATGTATCCATAATGACAACACCATGATATCCTACTGAGCCAAATTTCCAACAATCTCCCCCTTTTTCATTGGTGGAAACATATGGGAAAATTGGCTAAGTCCCAAAAACTTACAACAAATTTTTAAAAACAAACTTGCAACATTATGTTACATGGCCTTTACAACATTTGAAAAATTTTGTGGATCATACATGTCTACTTAACTTATTCCATCATAGGGATATTGCCCCTTTGATTATATTATATACTATTATGCATATATTTGTACCTTATACATACAAGAAATTTTCTCAAACTATATCATTCCCCCTTTGACAACAATGACAAAGGTGTCAAAATATGTATATACACAGGTCAAAATTTATGATATACCTTTTTGTCTTGAATTCTGTAATGATGGAAGGCTTGAAATACAATCTGTAAAGTTTTCCTTCAATTTTTCAATCTCTTTGTCTCATGCAGCCTTAATAGAATCTGATACACTAAGTAGTGCACATAGCCCATAAGGTGCTATCTCAACTACTCTAAGATTTGGATAGGAAAATTTACCATATGATGTCTTTGAGGAAAGACATTCTTCTAGTTGATTATACACATTACTGGTCTTCAAGGTTAAGTGCTCTCTGAGTAATGCAAACCTCTTCAACTTTATTTCCTTTTCATTTTCTGATAGTCTTATCTCATCATGTATTTTTCTAACTTTCTTCTCAATATCAGTGATCTTCATGCTAGGATTCTATAGCTCATTCACTGCGACTTGTAGTTATTCTTCTTTATTATTTAGCTTCTCTAAAACATCTGAGATATGATTGTGTGATAAGGCACACTGACTATACAATGCTCTTCCTCTCTCCAAATATTTCCTCAACTCCTTAATGCAAACATCAAGGTTATCTAAATCATTCTTGATATTTTGACAAGTGGATTAAAATAACTATGCATCATGAAGTGTTTATGCTTTCACTGATCCAATGTCAGATAAAGTAGTGAACTCACTATCAAAATCTTTGATTACCTCTCTTTCTTTAACTTGTAGATCAACTTCACTAAACTAAGTAGATATAACACTTTTAATTTTATGTGTTACCTCAAGTAGTAATCCTTCCAAGCTCTTTAAATTTTTTTTCTTTCCAATTATCTTATTCAGGGATGAAATCAACTCTATTTGATCATCATCATCAACTTTAGCTCCCAAATTTTCTAATACCGACTTAGTGGGTGACTTTGATGAACTTGTTGCTATGACCGTCTGTGGTGTGACTATCAGAATGTGTTAAGGTATAATCTTTGTAGGCTTTACCTCTTTTTCTTTACCTTGTTCCTCTTGCATTGCTTGTTTAGTGGCTTTTGTCTGTGTCTCCTATGATGCCTTTATTTCTTCTTTCTTATGCTATCCCTTTTATTTTTCTTTATCTTCTTCCTCATTCACCACCTCTCCCAAATTACGAACATCCTCTCCTTGATCTTCAAAGGATCTTCTTCTTTGTTAATGGTGATGCTAGTGCCTTCTACATGCATGGTTTTATCATCAATAAGTATGGTAGTTGTTGGAATTATGGTTTCTTTCTGAGGTGGTGTATCTTTTATCTATTTAACTACTTCTTTTGTTTGAGTGTCCTGTTCATATTCACTTAGGGCTTCTCTCGATACTAAAGTTGCCACTTTCACAACTGCTTCCTTAGTTTCCTTGTTAACTTCCTCATAGTTACCTCCATAATTAGAACTATTCTTCTTTTCCTTCTTAGATGGGTGCTAAGACTCTTCATTATTTCTTTGAAATGTTCTTCATTTTTTATTTCACATAGTTTTCTTACAAATATTTCTCTTATATCTTTATCTTCTTCTATTTCTCTCTTTTTCTTGTTAATCAGTTTCTCATAAAGATCACTTGGTATCTTATCTTTGATTTTCTCAAATTTATTATTAGCAAGGATCATGTTCTTGACAACTGTATTCTCAAGATTTAGTTTCTCAAAATTGTTGTACATATGATAGTATTTATTTAATTTTTTGAAATCACCGTCATTTATGATCAAAGGGTTTACTTTCTCAATCTTAGGCTTCCATTATTTATTTTTGTCTTCTTCCTGCCTATTCATCTCCTTGAGATTGAATTGGAACTTGACCTCTCATTTTCTTGATGGGTGTGGATTCTTCTTCTTGTGTCATTTTTCTTTCCACTGGAGAAAAGATAGTTTTCTGCCTTTTTCCTTGTCCACTAGCCATTTCTTTAACTCTTTTAGCCAGTGTAGTGGAAGTAGATCTAGTAGATTTTCTTGTGGATTCTTTTGGTGACTTGTCCAGTGATATACTCATCTCACTAGGCTTAGTGACATCTTCATCAATATTTTGAAAATCTAGAACATGGATTTCTTTGGATGCCAAAGGTGGTACTATTAACACTTCCTTTTGTCCAATATCTCTCATAGTTGTTGTTGTCTACTTAAAAATGTTAAATTCATCTTCATTCATACCTATTTACTTTAATATCTTCTTAATTTTTGTTTCAACCCTTTTCTTATCTGACTTCTGCAACTATGATTGATGTGTTGTGCTGAAAATTTCTTCAAATGTTCCAAATCTAGGACTTTTGGAATCTAATCTGCATTTCAGAATTCTTCTCACATATCCTTCAATTTCCTCTTCAAACACTTCATAATCTAGAGGGTCTATGAATTCAGTTCTTGGTTCTACTGCTTCAATATATGTAAAGTCTATATCAACCAAAAATCATATCTCATTTTTATATTTCTCAACTATTGAGGGTAGAATTCTTCACCTTTTCTTCATCTCATTCTAAAAATTCTTAATTACAAGTGTGGCGCTCTCATTTACTTTATCAATTGGGTGTCTAAGATACACCTTTTTTATTCTTTCCATTGTATGTATCACATAATTCTAATCAGCTCCTATAGTGTAACAAAATCTTCTCAAAAGGTGGAAAAACATATAGGTACTGATTAAGGATGAGAATATGAATTGGGAATTTTGTGTCTTCTTAATCTTCTCAAGATTTTCAATCAACTGAATCCTCAAAATTTCACTCATGTCAACATAAACCTTATCAACACACATAAGATAGGTTGCTTGTACCATACCTTCTGATATATCATCTTCTCTAGAGCTAGCACATAACTTGGTAGTCATTATCTTACACACATACCTAACATCATTCTTCTCAATTTTACTTATTACAATACCTCTTCCATTAAATGAAGATTTAGTGTTATCTAGGACTGTTTTCTTCACATTTTTCTCATTCAAAGGGATTGCACCTTTGTTGGATAATCTTGTTACTTCACTAATCAAATTAGTTGTAATATCTATCACTCTATCATCCAACCAAAATTTCCATCATGATTTTTTCTTGAAAATGATCTTATTCTATTCATCATTATGAAATTCATAGTGAAACATGTATTTGATAATGTCCAATTGACCTAAATATTTATACCCTTCCTTATAAGTCATGTCCTATTTGTATATTTTATCATATTCTCTAGAAATACTATTGTTTCCTATAGTCTCAAATTTTCACTTCAGGTATCCTTTTACATTTTCCAAATGCAATACTATGTCTCGTATAGATGATAATGCTAAGCTAGGGTCTTCCTCAAAGGGTTCTACTAGTTCCCTTTTCACCTTAGGTCTAGGTTTTTCATTAATTTTATGAACTAGGGATACATCCATTATTGGACTGAAAAATAACTGCTCTAACAGTAAACACTTAGTAAAATACCTTAGAATCATGATTTAGAGCTTCCACGTAGATTTGGCAAAAATATGCCCTCAAATCTTTCAAATTGCTTTCAATATTTACTAATTATCTCTCTAAAACTCTTGTAAACTCGTGAATGATCAAATTATGTCAATAATCCTCTTTTATCTGTCAAGTCCTTCAAGACATTGTTGTCACATTAATTGCATAAGTGTATTCTGATGAACTACAACTAATTTAGAACCTGATTGAAGAATCTGTGATTTAAGATCACCAAGTTGATTGATTAGATATGTAATATGATTAAATCAGTATTATGTTGTCATTGATGTCAACTAGTTTGATAACACTTATCTTGTAAGTTACTATACTGAAACATCTGTACAAAAGGAGTGAAAGAGATGAAGAATAGAAATATCTACATGAGGAAGATGGATATGACATATGAGGATAAAGAATACACTAAGTAACTTGTTGACAAGTCTATGACCTTATGTTATTGACTTGATTATGTTTCATTCGTCTATGATGAGGAAAAGAGCTAAAAGACACAAAGCAGTGTTGTCAGTTAATGAAGTATTTCAGTATACACCAACGGAGTGTAGTGTATACCGAGCATAGTGTAAAATGAGCTTGTGTTCACTGACGCATTTCTTTGTTAACCAAGAAGAACAGAATGAATTAAATGTTGAGTTTAGCTGATAAGATTGATGAGCTGGAAAGTGTATGATTTCAAGGTAACAGATAATGTTTGTTACACAGATCTAAGGATAACAAAATTCAGGAAAGATCTAAAGGATGAGAATCAAACATGTTATTGACACAAGTGTCGAGGTATGTTTAAGAGGAAAAATCAATGAAGATGATTAAGCGGCAAAATCTGATGGAGCGGAAGAAAACAGTTTACATGTCTATATAAGAGACTGAAGATTTCACAAGTGAGTGTGATGCCAAAAGAAAAGGAAACTACATAATCATCACGTGAACAAGTTTTCATGCATTCTGATCATATAGGTTAAGGAGAACCCTACTGCAGAGCATTACTGAGTGATAGAGAGTATTTACTGATGGATAGTAAGTTGATATAGTATTGAATCAGGAATGTTACATTGATCAGAAAGATTTGTATGAGCTGAATATTGATTTGTATATCTATAATTGAAGTTGTAATAGATCAGATCACCTACTGTTACATATTTAACCATTGTACATAGTCAAATCTCTTAACTAAGTGGACTAAGAAAGTCTTATTATGTATCATTCATAGAATGAACATTATTATCCTGTCAACCCCAGAGTGACTGCTGGTTGGACAATAACGGTTGGTCTTAAATCCTCTAACAAGGTCACACCTAATAGTGTGTTTGTAACCTTTAACAGAGTTGGGTCTTCACCGACCTTACTTCAGAAGAGTGAATATTTTTGGGTTGTCGGTCCTAGGTGGTTTTTCCCTTCACAGGGTTTCCACGTTAAATCTCTTGTGTTATGTGTTGATTGTGATGTTTTTTTGATGTCATATTTGCATGTTGCATATTTGATTTGATCGGTAACTACTATATGTTTTAGACTGGTAATCGGTAAATGCATAGATAGTAAGAGTATTTTAAGTTACCGAGTATCAAAATTTTTAAGTATTTGTTTTTAGATTATACATTTTGTATTGGGACACTGGATAATTGATTCAGCCCCCCTCTTAGTTATTCTAACAATTGGTATCAGAGTAGTGGTTTCTTGGAACATAGTTTTAAGGACTTCAGCACAAAGATCTCAAAATGTATAAGAGGGAAGTGCCAAAGCTGAACAAAGGGAACTTTGCAGTATGGCAAAGCCGGATGAAGTTGCACATATCTGGAATTGGGAATGTTGTACTAGAATTGATGGAGAATGGCTATATAGAACCAACCAGTGGTCCCCTGACACTTGATCAACTAAAAGACAGGCATGAACACAATGTTACTATGATGGAGATTGTTGCTGCCTATATCGATGCTGAATTTGAAGATATTAAAAGCTACACTACTGCAAAATCCATGTGGGATAAAATTTCTCAAGTTTATAGTGGAGATATGAATGTAAAAAGAGCCAGAGCAGAAAGCTTAAGAGGCAGATTCGATGATATGAAGATGAAGGAAGGTGAGAATATTATGGAATACACAAATAGACTGAAAGAGGTAGTACATGCTATTAGAGCATCTGATGGAGTCATTAGTGAAGAAATAGTTTTAAGCAATGTACTCAAAACCCTATTGCTAGTTTACACAATCAGAGTATCTGCTATTCATGAAACAAGGTCTACATCTGGTAATGTACTTACACTTGATAATCTGATTGGTAAGCTCACAACCTTTGAATTGACTAATTTTGATAAAAGTGTTGTATCATCTGTTGAGTCCTCTTTCATGTCTTCTCTAAAGATCGGTAAGTCTAGCAGGAATAATAAAAATGATGATAGTGATAGCAATACCGATGATGGGCTTGATGAACTTGAAGCTCTTATGGCTAGAATATTACCCAAAGGTAAAGGAAGGTATAGACGTAAGCTACCTTTGGCATGCTTTAACTATAAAGAGGTTGGCCACATCACTACTAGATGTCCACATAAGAAAGATGATGAAAGATCCAAAGACCGATCTGAAGGAAGCTATGGGAGAAGATTCAACAGAGGCTACCGACATAATAGAGATAACCGAGATAGCAATGACAAATAAAAAAAGGTATGTTACATAGCTGAAGATAATGAATCTGAATCTAATTCTGATGATGATGTAGATGTTGTATTTGTTGCTATGAAAGATGACTGAGAGGAAGAAGAAAAACATGAAGAAATAGCGCTGATCTCTAAAGTCAACAAAAATAATACATCGATCATAGACAGTGGCTGTACACATCACATGACTAGTGATGAGGATAAATTTGATCAACTTGAAGAATACGATGGAGGATCAATTAAGATGGGTAATGATACACCCTGTATGGTAAGAGGTAAAGGATCCTTGATGATAAATGATATGATAAAATGTGATAATTCTTATTGGGTAGATGGACTGAACTATAACTTGTTTAAGTGTGGCACATCTGAACAATTTAGGTCATTGAGTTGCTTTTGAGAGAAAGAAAGTGAAAATCTCTGATGATGGAGGAAGACTAGTTGGAATTGGAGCACAATCAAGAGGTAATCTATTTTATCTTGATACTGATGAGTCTTCTTTCTTGATGATGAAAAATGAAGATGCTTGGTTGTGGCATAAAAGGTTATGCCATGTGAACTTTGATAACATGATTAAGATCAGTAAAAGGAAAAGAGTTAGAGGTCTACCTAACTTGTCAAAACCTGATCATGTTATGTTTCATGAATGTCAAAAAGGAAAAATGACTAAATCTAGTTTCAAAAGTAAGGATTATTCAACAAAGAAGATATTTGAGTTGGTTCATACTGACCTATGTGGTCCTATGAGAACTTGGAGTTATTATGGTGATAGATACTTTATTCTTTTTGTTGATGATTGTACTAGATTGATGACTATTATGTTCTTAAAAGAAAAATCTGAAGCATTTAAAATGTTTAATTAGTATAAAGCTAAGGTAGAAAAAGAGACTGGTAAGGAATTGAAATGCCTAAGATCTGATAGAGGAGATGAATTTATCTTTGATGAATTTACTAATTTCTGTAATGAGCATGGTATTAAAAGATAGGTCTCTGCACTGAGGACACCTCGGCAAAATGGCATTGCTAAAATAAGGAACAGGTCAATAGTTGACTATGATAGGACACTGATGTTGCAAAAGAATGTTGTCCAGACATATTGGAGAGAAGCTATCAGCACTGCAGTCTATGTTCTTAACCGAGTTCAACTGAAGAAGGACACCAACAAGACGCCCTATGAGTTGTGGTCTGGACACAAACCTATTATAAGTTATTTCAAGATTTTTGGAAGCAAATGTTTTATTCTGAAAGATGAGAGAAATGGTAAATTTGACTCAAAAGGTGATGAAGGGATATTTCTAGGATATTCCAATAAAAGAAAAGCATATAAGTGTCTGAATAAAACTACTAATAAAATGATTGAAAGCACTAATGTCTGAGTTGATGAGTTTGATGAAAAGAACATAGAGGAAAGTACAAAGGAACCAGAAGACTATAGTAGATTCACTTACATTGAACAACTAGAGTATCTACCGAAGCCATAGCCTATGATAACCGGTCAGTAGGAAAACAATACTGAACAATAGGAAAGAGAAACTGACAAGCAGGATGGCCCTACCGAGCAAGCAAATGAACCTGCACAGGATGAACAAGAAAGAATAAATAGGATACTAGAAATTTTTGTTAGGAGACATCATCTTGAAACACAAATTATTGGAGACAAACAAGCTAGCATGCAAACAAGGAGTAAAGCAAGACAAGGTACATGTCTAGTTTGTGATTATGAACCAAAAAATGTAAAACTTTCATTAGAAAATGATGAATGGGTTAATGAAATGAAAGAGGAAATAGAACAGATAGAGAAGAACAAAACCTGGACCTTAGTACCCTGACCTAAAGATAAGAATGTTATCATTACTAAGTGGATATTCAGGAACAAGCAGAATGAAAATGGAGAAGTAACAAGAAATAAAGCTAGATTGGTATGTAAAGGATATGCACAAGAGGAAGGAATTGATTATGGTGAGACATTTGAACCTATTGCTAGATTGGAAGGAGTCATAATGTTACTTTCATATGCTGCACATAAGAAATTCAAAGTCTATCAAATGGATGTCAAGTCAGCATTTCTGAATGGAATACTTGAAGAAGAATTCTACATAGAACAACATGAAGGGTTCATTGATCTAGAAAAGAAAGATATGGTATGTAGATTACATAAAGCTTTATATGGTTTAAAGCAAGCACCAAGAGCCTAGTATGAAAGGTTGCATACTTATTTGTTAAGTATAGGATTTGTAAGAACAAGTGAGAACAACAATTTGTATATGAAAGGATATACTGATGATATAATTCTTATTGCTGAAATATTTATGGATGACATTATATTTGGAGGTCAAGATCAAATTTGTAAATCCTTTTCTGATGAAATGAGGAATGAATTTGAGATGTCTATGTTTGGAGAGATTAAGTTCTTTCTAGGACTACAAGTGATTCAATAGAGTGATGGGATATTCATCACACAATCCAAATATATCAAGGAAGTATTGAAGACATTTGGCATGGAAGATGCTAAACCTGTGGGAACATCGATGCCTACTAGATGCAAACTGACTAAGGAAGATGAAACTATAGAAGTGAACTAGACACTGTACCAATCTATGATTGGTAAGTTAATGTATGTAGTACATAATAGACCAGACATAGCACATGTTGTGGGAATAGTTGCTAGATTTTTTGCTAATCCTAGAGAATCACACATGAGTGCTACTAAAAGAATCTTAAGATACCTGAAGAAAATAGAGGATTATGGATTATGGTATCCTAATGAAGGAAAGTTTGAACTGAAGGTTTATACCGATGTTGATTGGGTTGGAAATGTGGATGACAGAAAAAGAACCACCGGAGGAGCATTTTTCTTTGGTAAAAGACTTGTTACATGGACAAGAAAAAAGTAGGCTTGCATTTATCAATCTATAGCCGAAGCAGAGTATGTTGTTGCTATTACAAACTGTTCAAACATTGCATATATTAAGCAAGTTCTGGAAGGTATGAATGATATAATCACTGAGCCGGTGATTATGTACTATGATAACACCAGTGCAATAAACATTTCAAAGAATCCAGTGATGCACTCTAAAACAAAGCATATATCAATTAAGTATCACTACTTGAGAGAACAAGTACAGGAGAAGCAAGTTAAGCTAGAGTTTGTTACATCAAAAGAACAACTTGCAAATATATTTACAAAGGCTCTACCAAAGGATACATTTGAGTACTTGAGGACTAGACTTGGGGTCCGTCCCCTGTCTACCAATCACTAAGGTGATCTAGATGTTGCATCAACCTAATTTTATCAGAAGATCATTCATGTTGATGCAGCATAGTTCACACTTTGGATCATGTCTAAAGCTGTGAAAGGTATTGGAATAGATTGGCATATTAGTAGACAGAGATACATAGAATGCATTGGACAACAAAGAGTTACTTGGCTACTGAAGAGCTATTTGTTTATTTGTTTCTTTGGCATTGTTGTCAAAGGGAGAGATAAACAATATGAACCAATGAGAACTATCTGAGGGAGAGATAATTTGAAAGAAAGGGAGAGCACTGAAGATGAGTTACTGAGAACAAAAGAAGGAATCTGACACTAGTAAATTTTACCCTATTTTTCGACGAGGATTAGTCAAGTTTTTGATACCCATTGGTCGATCAGACGACCCAAACTGCTGTCAAACTTTTTTCATTGATTATTCGACATGGAAAACCATCGTCAAAATTTTGACCTACTTAGTGGTTGAATTATCGACCGAATCTTCATCAAAGTAATTGCTTGAAGTTGGAAGAATTGCAGACCAAACCTTTTATCTAAGAGACCAAAGTTCATCACAATTGAGACCAACATTGGTCGGAATCGATGTTGAACACATAGCAGTCTCATTGAAACAACAAACATAGTGTGTCTCTATTTTGACCAAAGTTCATCAAAATCGATGTCGAACACATAGCATTCTCATCGACACTACTAATATTAAAACGTCAAAAAATTGACCAATACTAAATTTTTGTTAAAATTATATATATATATATATATATTATTGATGGGTTTGTAACCGATTTCTCTATATTACAGAGATTTTTCAGTGGGCTTGCAAGTATGCCATTAGAGAAAATATTGAGAAGGTGAGTTTCAATTGTGGCGGATTTTGCAAACTAGATTTGGTTATGAATTTATTAATGCTTTTATTTGAAATAAAGATGACAATGACTTATATACAGGTTTCACATCCACATCCACATCTGATATAAAATTTATTATTATAAAGTCTTGTTATGGAAATCTGTTTTATATTAGTCTATATTATTCTTAAGCCTTGTTATAGAAATTTGTTTTATATTAATCCTCAGAATTAGTTAGTGAATCTTCTTCTTTCTTTCTAAATTCATAGAACATAGATCAAACCATGACATGCATACAAGGATAATAAATAATTATAGTATGTTCAACTAGAGATAAGAGATCGACCAAGACACCTACATGAAATAGTCATATATCAAGTGCAATAACATGATCAAGAGATGGTTTAATCATTAAGAGTCACAACAACCAAGAAATAGAGCATCATGATTACATATGGAAAAAAGAGGTGTAATGTTCCCTCTAAGGATGCATTGTAATTTAGGGACAACTAGCTTCCATTCCTTTACTCTGTATGAATTATGTTCTTGATGCCAATATAATCTCCTCAATTATTAATACAAAGTCAATTATATATCCCATTAATAATATCAAGGCCACTTAGTACCCCTGATTTTGACAATTGGATGCAACTTTAATGAGTGCATCTTGTAGAATAAATCTAAACTTAATGATTACTATGATCTTGGATGTATCAAGTTTGGCAGATTAATGGTGCAATATAACCACTGATATAAGAGATACCCATTTGCAATTGCATAGATATCAATATGAGAATGTATGTTTGTGCCCATCTAAAGAGTGCTTCTCTCTCTCTCAAACACACATACTGTATCTGCTATATCACAAAGGTAATAATATTCTTGGTATTGCCAATCAGATTTATGATGGTAAAGGATATGATAGGATATCTAATATAGATACCTTTAATCTGTCTCTGTATTGTTCCTCGATCTTATCACTGTTTCTAACCTTTGTCAAACTTTTATAGATGATGATTTAATTCTAATTCTGAATAGTACCTTGGATGTTGTTTTGAAATTATTGTTTTGTATTCATGCATTTGCAATGGGTGAAGCCTCTCTTGATTGGTATCATTAGTTCCTCATGTATCCATTCTTGGTATTTCTGTCACTCAACTTGTGCATTTAGACTTGAATGAAAATAAAATATAAAATCCTCCTTTGTTCTTATCAGGCCACTGAAAAGCTTTCAGTATTTTAGATAAGACATCACAGGTATTTATTTCATTTTTTTCATGAAGTATATGCATGATGGTATATTGATTTATTATCATTTCCTTATATTCCTATATAAATTATCTATGTTAAATGCCTTTTGTCTTTTTAATCATTTGCATTTATTATTTATCTCTTCCTTTGAAGCTCTTCACCACCTTAATGATAGACTATATATATTCATGAGAGAGAACAAATGATCACAACCCTCTTGCTGAAGTTCACATCATTTATGAAAGGTCACGTCTCTTCCCTTAATTAATCGGTAATAATTCTTAAAGTCAGTGGTTACTCTAATATGAAATTGGTTATCTTAAAATAGTTTAATTACTTGTTTCAGCATTAACATGCCTTAATGCCATCAATTAGAAAGAATTGGCTTCTATTGCCCCCCAATCATATGTACGCCCATTTTATCATGCGGCCTCATGACAATGGTTATTGCCAATTCAGCCATAAATAGATTTTTGGATGCACTATTGGTATAAACCACGACCAAAAAAAAAATTCATTGAAGAGAGAAAATTTGAGGTAAGCCAATTGTTGATATTGCAGCACCAAAATAAAGTCCCTATGTTAGCACTAAAGAAGGGTGTTAAGAATTCCAAATTATAGTGCATGACTTAGAATAATGTAATAAATAATTAATCAACATGTTAATGTTATCTATTATATGTTAATTTTTAGATAATTATTAGTTATGAGTTGGTAGTTAGTGGTTTGGGTAGTTAATAAATTGGATGGCTTCATAAAGCCATATAATGTAAACATCTGTGAGTTGAAGATGAAAGACTAAATTTGTGTATTGGAGTCTCATGCTCTTCATTTTCAATTTTGCAATATACCTTACCCAAATGTTGCTAGAATTTCAACTCACTAATGCAAATCAACACTATCCAATTGTCATCTATTTCACACAACACTCTATTAAGGCTAAGTTGCTTGTAATCAAATTTCTATACTAGTGTTCATCCTATTCTTCCATAGGTCATTCTTACAAATAGATAGTAAAGAGGTATGACATACTGCTCCACATCTCAAATTGCTTCTCCACCTTCTCCATCACCAATTGAGGTAGGTTAACTTTTGACATACTTCTTCATAGAGCTAGCTATGAGAGATCATTTCCATGCAAGAAGAAGATTTCCTTCATTTATGCTATTAGCTTAGTTATTTATTGGCTTATTGCTTTAGATTACAAATAACAAGCAAGGTTAATTGGTATATTACACATCATATGTTATTTCCATCTTTATTTACTCTAGATTTTATTATGCTTAGTCTAAGTGTTGATAAGATTACATTATAAGAAACTAAGTGTTGATATTAAAAGGGCATAAATACTAGTAACAACAATTTCCCTCACATTATTTCTTCTCATTGCCTCATCATACTTTTCCCCAAGTGCACCAAGGACTGCAAAGAAACAAGATAAACAAATCACAAGCATATAGCGATGTTAGAATAGTTACTAAAATGGTCATAAATTGTGTTCTTATAGTAAAATAATACATGGGGATAAGTCTATTTAAGGTCTCTTGATTCATGGTGACTCATATATGAAGACATAACGCTTACTTATAGTTATTTTCTTTACAGGTAGAAGGAAATTTTGATTCTCATATTCAAAAATTTAAACTATTAAGGATTACATACGGCACATCCAAACACAACCAAGAGAAAGGTGCCAACACTTACCACCACAACTAGGAATAACTCCAAGAGAAAGCTTTGGCAACCCAAGTTGTGCTTTTGGCGTTGAAATACAAGCATGACAAGACTTCACAAACATAATGAATTGGAAACTTAAAACAGATCATGTAATGCAATGAACCTTTGGAAATATAAAATAAGAAACTGAGTGTGGATATTAAAAGGGCATACATACTAGTAACAAAAATTGCCCTCACATCATTTCTTCTCATTGCCTCATCATACTTTTCCCCAAGTGCACCAAGGACTGCAAAGAAACAAGATAAACAAATCACAAGCATATAGCGATGTTAGAATAGTTACTAAAATGGTCATAAATTATGTTACTAAAATGGTCATAAATTATGGTCTTAACAATAATAAATGTTTATAACAGTGCTTTTAATAATGCTCCAAACATTGAGAATGCAAGATACCTGTAACGATGAACTTCATTTCAACTTGCTAATTGGTTGTCACTATTAACTCTAAGCTTATCTTTAAAGTTTGAGCTTCACTTGGTTTCAAGAATAGTTTAATATTCTCTACTTAACAAAGCCAACCACGTGAAAGGTGGAAGCTCATTTGGCCCCTCCCCACCCCCTAACATCACTCTAAATTCCCCATTAACATCTAATAACATTCATTCATTCATTCATCCATTTTTAAAATATAACATTCAATCATTATAATCACATGATAACATTCATTAACACATAAAATTCATTAACACACAACATTCATGAATAATTCATTAACACATCATTCATCAACATTACTAGTAAAAAATTACATCCATTAAGATAACATTCTTTCATTACCAAAAAATGTTAATTATAATCATTTCTTTTTGGGTTTCTTGATATTTTTTTTCATGTAATTTCTAAGAGGAAGATCAATGTCCTCACCATTCCCCTCCTCTACTGATTCTAATTGCAACACTTGTCTCCTCCTCATCTATTCAGGAACAAGAGACCGTTGTGCCAAAGGGGGGTCCACTGCAATAAGAACTACGTCATGAGTTAAATTCACACCATTTTATATTAGTGAATTACAAGTATTTAATTAAGTAAAAGAACTATAAATCAAAAAATTAATTTAAAAGAATAAAACATAGATTTTCTTTACCTGAATGTGCCACATGATCTACATGGTGATCAGTCTGAACATCCTCCGACACTCATTCAGCATGACATTCTATATCTTCTAAAATATACACAAAAAAGGTTACACCAAGTTCAATTTAAGATGTTAAATTGTATTAATAATTATATAATTAATTTTAAATAGCAAATGAACACCTCCATCAACACTACGATGCACATCAAGGGCTTCGTCATGTGGCGTAGGATCTATATTATGATTAAGAGGCTGCATTGCAATGTCGTGCACATTATTATAAAATAGATTGTTGCTCAAGTATTCAATTTATAATATACTTTTTGGCATATTTACCTGTTAAACTGATGGAGGATACTCTTGGTTTGGGCTAGTGGAATCTTGGCGTAGGTGTTCAGCCACGGCTTGATAGCCTTCCTTGAAGGTAATTTTTTTGTGTTCTATCGTGGCCTCTAAATTAAATTCAGAGCCCTACATTTTTTGATTAAACAAAATTATTTGCATTTTATAAATAATTTTTCTCTACAATTCATTTACTGGTACTTACAATCATGCTTTAACTTTGGAATATCCACCATAGCCAAGTTTGTGCTGCCCAATCTTTTGCAACCTGGCCTTTGTTGCCTTTGATGTGTCCTGCAACCTATGAAAAGTTTGAAATATGTTAGATGATATAGATATAAAGATCACTAATTAGTGCATTATTACATTGTACTAGTAGTTAATACTATCGCATACCTTCTTCTCTCATTTGCTGGTGTAATTCCTCTTTGAGCATCCCCTTTCTCCTTTGCATCCAAAATGAACTCATTCCAATCCCTCACTGGAATAAAGGGAGGACGCTCGTACTTTGGGTTCTAGACAAGACTCTTTCTATATGAGTCCCTCACAGTCTTTAGATGTTTGGTAGCTTTTTCTAAAAATTTCTTCTCCTCAAAAATATTACTACCAAACTCATGCTCTAAATCTTTAATGCGCTGATCTTTTAATTTTTTTTCTTGCAAGTTCCACCTTTTAAGAAAAAACACAAAATTGTTAGATAGAAAAATGAACTAAAGTTGTGTACCTTAAATATACTAAAACAAAAGACCTAAATGAAAGGAAAAATACTATACCAATTAATGATATGAAAAAAAAAAGTGGGATAAGGTTAGTTCACTTATGATGTTCCACCTTGTATGTATGGTGGGCCTGAATATATTCAGTGTGAGGTCATAAAGCGTCTTATAAAATGAATCATTTCTTGCAAAAAATGTCATGGGATAATCAATCCAAAACTTGTTATGAATAGTTAAATGCATATTACAATATAAAAAATAATAATTTTAAAGTACCTGGAAGCTTAGGACATTTTAAAGGCATCAATTCATTATCATCAATCAACAATGACGTCTGCATAACTCTCATGCTAGAAACACGGGTAGATCCAGGAAATGATGGTGAATTATCACCAATACATGTACTCTGATTTGTATCTGGCATACCAGATGGTGCCGGTGTAACTCCTACTCCACAAAATTAATCCACTATGAGATGCACCCAAGATTAAAGTACAAATTATCAAATCATAATTAACACAAAACCAAATATAGCAAAACAAGGATTTACCAGGCATGTATCATGAAGGCGTCAATGTTTGCATGCTCCTTGTTGCCGACATTGCACTCAAAAATCTCGTATGGATGTCCGTCGACTTCCTAGGAGGAGTTGCCTGCACTTGATGACCTAAACAATACATTGTTAGTAAAGACATTCTGAAATAATAAAATTAAGAGTTAACTTAAGAAGTTTTTGAATGTTCCAAAGAAAAAATTCCTTGTAACTTGTCAACTAAAGGATTATTTTACCTGAGGCAGCCAGAGCTCTGCTAGTACTGGCCTCACCGCATTGTCCTTGACCAGGTTCTAGAGTTTCCAAAAAATCCTGTAACAAGAACACATATTACATATTTTACTTCACAACATAAAAGAGTATAAAATATAAACCTTTATTAAACTTTTTTTATAAATAAAGATTCATTACTACTTACTTCATAACGACGTGCTTGTGCTTTCAATTTAGATAGCCTCTTCAGCATCTCCTCAGTTGGATTTGCTTAATCCAAAATTCTCATTATTTTTAAATTGATTTTTTTTAGTTTTTTCCTCAACATAATTGTTACATTAGGTGTTTCTACAATATCATCATCAGAAGGGGTAGCTATTGCCTTTTTAGCTGCAGGTTCTTTTCCCCTATCCTGAACATCAAATTGTGATAGGAATATCAGTAAAACTATCATAAATACTCCAAAATAGTAAATAAAATAACATAATAATATAACATTTTTCAACTATCTAATTTGTATAATTTCAATAAGGTTTACCATTACTAAAAAATGGGTGGGAGGAGCATCCTCATGGCCTCTATCATGTGGGGGATCCATATCGTCCTATGACAAAGATTAAATATAAAACCTTCAACAAAGTGAAAGTAATAGACTTAGCAAAAAAAAATTATTAATAAAATGGTATATAGTACTTACCACCCTCATGATAGTAACTTTGTTTGTATCTATGTGATTTAAATGGTAATCTATTAGCAGTTCTTCCCTTGCACTTATTGATTTTATCGTACATACAAAAACTTGATTCCCTTCACATGCCTCAAATATGCAATTGGGTTGCTTATTAGTTGAAGAAGGTCATGTACTATTTATAAAATCTGCAATATTACTTGTTGCTTTTGGTCTCCCATCAATGTACATTGCAAATCTTTTACTTTGATCATTTTCTTTCTATTGTATATAATTTGCTGATAGTGCATACCTACGCATACTTTTTATATATTGAACAATCTACATCCAATCATTGTAATTGTAACATGGACCAACATACTTGAACAATTCAACAACTTTGTTATAACATAACTTTATCCCATCCATGGAAAATAGGCCCAAACCATGTAATGAGGATGGAGCTATGTGATATATCCTCTCATTAACATAAAAATTAGTGTTAATTGGAGGTAGCTCATTGGGTACCCATTCTTTCTCAATATGTGTGTACCGAAAGGGCACCTTGATGTCACCTTTGGTCTCATCATCATAAGAACATGAACCCCCTTTAGCAAGGAAAAATTGCATGTGTTTATCAAATTTTTTTCTAATCTTTTGACCTCTGGTTGATTTCCCCATTTTAGTCGTACTACATGTAGAACTTTCATCTACCATTCCCTCATTTCCCTCATTCGATTTAGATAGATGTGACAAGTACCTATTTGGTGGGTCTTGCAATCCATCAAATGAGATATTGTCATGTCCCCACTTCGAATAAAATTTTGATAATATTTAAATAATATATATAGAATAATCAAGTCATGACCCATACGTACGGTTCTTCTTTGTCTATACATGAGAGATATAAAATGTACTAAGTTGAAAGTGATTATATAATTATATGTCTATACGGTTCTTCTTTGTCTATATATACATTATATGATTATATAATATGTCTATTTATAACATACGTGCTCAATGATAAACAAGAAGAATATAAGAAAATTATGTCTATTTATTGACTTATACCTACTGATCCATGTCACTATGCACGATCCATGCCAAAGGGGTTAAATTTCCTGCATATGTTAATCATTTATCTTAAGTTAGCTAAAAATTACATGATACATATGCTACAAATAACTTAGAAGACAACATGAACAATATGCAACATCGTAAACATGAAAAAATTTACCTTATATATGGAATGTAAGATCGTCAACAAAAAGGGTGACAATGTCTGTAGTCAATTGCCTATTTGCAAAAAGGGTGATAATCAAACATAATATATACATGTATTAGCAACAATTAATTGAGCATCGTAAGCAAAACATTGGTAATTATAAATCACATGTGTTGTAATCATTACAATTGAACATAATAAAAATTACATGATACGTATGCTACAAATAACTTAGAAGACAACATGAACAATATGCAACATCATAAATATGAACAAATTTACCTTATATATGGAATGCAAGATCATCAACAGAAGGGGTGACAATGTCTATAGTCAATTGCATGTTTGCAAAAAGGGTGATAATCAAACACAATATATACATGTATTAGCAACAATTAATTGAGCATCATAAGCAAAACATTGGTAATTATAAATCACATATGTTGTAATCATTAGAATTGAACACAATAAAAATTACATGATACGTATTCTACAAATAACTTAGAAGACAACATGAACAATTTGCAACATCGTAAACATGAACAAATTTACCTTATATATATAGAATGCAAGATTGTCAACAGAAGGGGTGAAAATGTTTGTAGTCAATTGTCTACTTGCAAAAAAGGTGATAATCAAACACAATATATACATGTATCAGCAACAATTAATTGAGCATTGTAAGAAAAATATTGGTAATTATAAATCACATATGTTGTAATCATTAGAATTGAACACAATAAATATGTAATCATTAGAATTGAAATCAATAAATCAATATTAAACATATATAATAATCAATATAAATATATATAAATAATTAAATCACCTATATACCTTGTACATTTCAAACATGTCATTGATCATCTTCTTCGTCCATCTCATCATCATCGCCATCATCATCATCATCATCACCACTATCATCATCGCCATCATCACCATCATCATTGCTATCATCATCATCATCATCATCTTGATCTTCATCATCTGGCACTTCTTCATCATCTTCAATATCTTCTTCTTCCATAACATTATAATTTATCGCCCTTCCTCTTGGATCATGTCTAACAACAAATGACCTACCTTGTTTATGTGGAACCTCTGAGTAAAACACTTGCTCACATTGGCTTGGAAGAACATAGGGCTCATCTCCAACTAGCTCAAATGACCTTGTATTAATCATTGTAAATCCATTATCATGTTGAATAACAGTTCTATCTGGATCATTTTGATTCAGTCATAACCTGTACCATTTGACGACAAATAGAAATACTTTGAAGGAGTTAAAGTCACACTCAATTATATCATCCAACATGCCATAGTATTGATTTTGAGATTGTTGAGGATGTATGTCATTTCTAGATGATATATTAGTGACCTAGAAAACTACAGTTATCCCAGAATCACAAGTTTTCTTCGTGTCATCTAACTTTTTTATGCAAAATTTGTGGCCATGATAGTACATAGCTTTTTGGTTCTTGACCTGCAATTTTTCAAGCATGTGAAAATTATTTGCATCATGAGTTGATACAAAATATATGAGTCCTGATCATTAATAAATTTATACGTACCTCTCTACCTCTTAAACCGTATGCTAGATCAATTACCATTGGCGTAACATTGGAATCTCCATTATGATGAGCTTCTCTAACCAATGAAGCAACACCTTCCCATGTTAATGAGCAACCATTTTTTTGACATCGTTCAATCCATACCATCATCTAATCAAGATTGTTTGCAATGTACAAATGTATTGCATCCCACTCTCGACCAACTATATAAAAAAAATACACCAATTATAAATAACTTATATTGAAGATTTATAAGAATTAATTAACTACAATAACATCTTATATTTACCTCTCACTTTCCTCAATCTACCTTTGCCCATCAAGTACTCCCCTTCGAATTTGTTAATGGAGTTGGGATCCCAAATATGATCTACATGGATCTTTGCTACAAATTTAGGAAGATATTCACTAATGTACACCATGGTCTGGTATGTCATATATCCCTCCACCATAAAACCCTTAGGATGTGCTCTTTATCAAACCAAGCCTTTCAAAAATTTCAAGTGCCTCTCAACCATCCACATTGACCTAGTTGGTACAGGTCCACACAATTCAATCTCCTTAAGTTGATGTATGAGGTAGTGTTCTTGTGCATTGAAAAAAGTTGGAGGTAGACATTTTTGCATTTCACACATAAGATGAGAAATTTTTCTCTTCCAATATTTAATATCTTCTTTATTAATTTCTTTTGATGACAACCACCTCATGTATTTTCCAAGATCATATATAACTTGTTTGACACTGTTAGTGAAGTGGTGTGGGAGAGATAGAGGTAGAACGCACTACAATATTTGTAAAATGATCTTATCAATATTTTATTAAAGAATGCAATGAAAACTACATGTAGTATACAAATATATAGTGAATACAAAATAACATGAATTACCTTAATAAATATATGTCAATCGTGTGTTTTTATCCTTGGCCCAAATTCACTTTTCTTTGATATGAGATCGTTTATGTTTGCAGCAAACCCTATGGGAAATCGTATTTTTTTTATGAATTTTTTTATAGCATTGCTCTGCTGCTCTGACAATAACTTGTTAGAATAATTGAGAGGGAGGTGAATTAGTTATCCAGTGCCCCAAATCAAAATGTATAATCCAAAACAATTCTACTACTTCTACAAGTTGGTAAACATATAATACTTTCAATGTCTGTGTATTTACTGATTGATAGTCTAAACTTTGTAATAATTACCGATTAAATCTAACATGTAATATGCAAAGTATGATAAAAAAAAAATATCACAATCAACACATAACATAGGAGATTTAACGTGGAAACCCTGTAAAGGGAAAAACCACCTGGGACCGACAACCCAAAATTGTTCACTCTTCTGAAGTGAGGTCGGTGAGGACCCAACCCTATTAAAGGTTTACAAACACACTATTAGGTGTGACTTTGTTAGAGAATTTTAGACCAGAAGTTATCATCCAACCAGCAGTCACTCTAGGGTTGACAGGATAACAATGTTCACCCTATGAATAAAACATCAAAAGATTTTCATAGTCCACTCGGTTAAGAGATTTGAATGTATACAATGGTTAAATATGTAACAATAGATGATCTACCTAAATACAACTTTAGTTTGCATTTTATAGATCAATGTTCAGCTCATTCAACTATTTCTAATCGATATAACACTTCAGATTCAATACTATATCAACTTACTATCCGTCGGTAATAACTCTCTGTAGCTCAGTAACTATTCTGTAGCTCAGTTCTTATTAACTAGTATAATCAGAATGCATGAAAACTTCTCCATGCAATAATTTTGCAATATCCTCTTCTTCCGGCATATTTTACATAATGAAAACAATGTCTCTTATATAGATGAGTAAATCTTTTTTTTTTCCTCCATCAGATTTTGTTGCTTAATCATATTCATAGATTTTTCCGCTTTAAGCTCCCTTGGCTGATGTGTCAATAACATGTTTCAATCTGCTCCATTAGATCCCTTTTGATTTATGTTAGCCATCGATCTTCATAACAAACATTATCTGTTCCCTTGATTTCATACACTTTACAGCTCATCACTTTATCGACTAAACTAATCATTTAATTCCTTTCTATTTTTATCGATTAATAAAGAAATGCGTCGGTGAACACAAGCTCGGTTAATACTGCGCTTGGTATACACTACACTTCGTCGGTGTATACTGAAATGCTTTATTTACTGACAACACTGCTTTGTGTCTTTCATCTCTATTCTTCATCATAGATGAATGCAACATAATAAAGTTAATTTCATCAAGTCATAGACTCATCAACAAATTACTCAGTGTATCCCTTTCTCTCATATGTCATATACATATTCCTCATGTAAATATTTATGTTCTTCATCTCTTTCACCTTCCTTCAAATGTGTCGATATAGTAACTTACAAGATAAGTAATGTCAAGCTAGTTGACATCAATGACAACATAATACTGATTTAATCATCTTGCATATTTAATCATCAACTCCTCAGTAATCTTGAATTACAGATTCTTCATTCTGGTTCTAAATCAGTTGTAGTTCATTAATCTCTCCCTTTGGCATTGATGGCAACTCAAGTAATATGAAATGTACCATACACATACCAAACATGTATTCTACAACTTTGTGATCAAATGTTGTGTATTGTAAGCTCTCCCTAGCTTAATATGTTTAATCACTACATTACTAAAACAACATTATAAAATATAGCTTTGTCATTATGTAGATATAACCTTTTCATTTCTCAAGTTCCTTTCAGATTATCTCTCCCTTAGATAGTTCTCATCGATGCAAATTTTTCATATTATTTATCTCTCCCTTTGACAACAATGCCAAAGAAACAAATAAATAATCAGCTCTGTAGTAGCTAAGTAACTCTTTGTTGTCCATTACTTCCTCTGTATCTTAGTATATTGATATCCCAATCTGTTTCAGTTCTCAAACTTAATCACAACCTTGAACAAAATCCAAAGTGTGAACTATGTGGCATTAGCATGAATGATCTTCTGATAAGATTAGGTTGATGCAACATCTAGATCACATTAGTGACCAATAAATAGGGGACGAACCCCAAGTCTAGTCCTCAAATATTCAAAAGTGTCCTTCGGTAGAGGCTTTGTAAAAAGGTCTGCAAGTTGTTCTTTAGATGTAACAAATTCTAACTTTACTTGCTTCTCTTGCACTTGTTCTCTTAAGTAGTGATACTTAATTGATATATGCTTTGTCTTTGAGTGCATCACAGGATTCTTTGAAATATTAATAGCACTTGTGTTGTCACAATATACGATTACTGGGTCAGTGATTACTTCATTCATTCCTTCCAACACTTTCTTGATATATGCAATGTTTGAGTAGTTAATAGCAGCAACAACATACTCTACTTCAACTGTAGACTAAGAAATACAAGCCTTCTTTTTACTTGTTCAGGTTACAAGTCTTTCACCAAAGAAAAATGCTCCTCCGGTGGTACTTTTTCTGTCATCTACATTTCCAACCCAATCAGCATCGGTGTAAACTTTCAGCTCAAACTTACCTTCCTTAGGATACCATAATCCATAATCCTCTATCTTTTTCATATATCTTAAGATTATTTTAGTAGCAATTATGTGTGATTCTCTAGGATTAGCAGAATATCTAGCAACAATTCTCACAACATGTGCTATATCTGGTCTACTGTGAACTACATACATGAGCTTACCAATCATGGATCGATAAAGTGTCTGATTTACCTCTGTAGTTTCATCTTCCTTTGTCAATTTACTTCTAGTAGTCATCAGTGTTCCCACAGGTTTAGCATCTTCCATGCCAAATGTCTTCAAGACTTCCTTTATATACTTGGACTGTGTGATCAATATTTCATCACTCTGTTATATCACTTGTAATCCAAGAAAGAATTTAATCTCTCCAAACATAGACATTTCAAACTCATTCCTCATGTCATCAGAAAAAGATTTACATACATGATCTTGACCTCCAAAAATAATATCATCAACAAAAATTTTAGCAATAATAATAGTGTCATCAGTATCACCTTTCATGTATAAATTATTGTTCTCACTAGTTCTCACAAATCCAATACTTAACAAGTAAGTATGCAGTCTTTCATGCCATGCTCTCAATGTTTGCTTTAAACCATATAAAGCTTTGTGTAATCTACATACCATGTTTTTGTTGTCTGGATCAATGAATCCTTCAGGTTGTTCTATATAGACCTCTTCTTCAAGTATACCATTCAGAAATGTTGATTTCACATCCATTTGATAAACCTTCAATTTTTTATGTGTAGCATATGCAAGTAACATTCTAACTCCTTCCAATCTACCAACAGGTGCAAATGTTTCACCATAATCAATGCCTTCTTCCTGTGCATATCCCTTGCATACCAATCTCACTTTATTTCTTGTCACTTCACCATTTTCATTCATTTTATTTCTGAATAACCATTTAGTACCGATAACATTCTTATCTTTAGGTCGGGGTACTAAGGACCAAGTTTTGTTTTTCTCTATTTGTGATGCAGGAGCATCCTGGGTGTAAGAGAAATCTTGCATCACCCAAAAATATTTTTGTTTTTGAATTCAATAAGGGCTATCCTGTGCAGAGCTGCTATTTATGGAAAGTTACTATTTTTGGTAATTTTCGTCTGTGCTCAGAATGATCTAATTTCTTTCTTGGAGATTCATTTTGGTCATATAAGTCTGCCAGTAAAGTTTCATTGCTAGATCAAGTGTATATTGGAAGATATTGAAGATTTTCGGTATTGGCAGTAGGGTACAGAAACTTTGAACTCAGTTTTGAAGGCTTTAGAGGCCCTGGATGAGGTCAAAAATTTGGGTGATGGGCACTTGCGTTGGTCAAGTCTATAGAGCGATTCGTGGCATTTCTGAAATGGGGTTATAATAGCCGATCGGGTCAACTGGTGATGACTTATGGTCTTCGGAAGTTGGGCCACCTGAAATGGCGAAAAATAATTTTTTTCAAAATTTCTGTTCGGGTTTCAAAGGTTATCTTGAGCCGACTATGATGTAATGAAATGTAAAATAAAATAATTCTAAGTTTGGTCGGCCTTATTGGCTAAAATTCTGGAACCTTCCCAGGCGGTGAAAAATTGCCTATATAAGGAAGGCTGTATTATTGTCTTAGGCAGTTTAGAATAGTTCTGGGTAGTAGATCTGGGTATTGATTCAAAGCTTTGTCCTATAGAATATTGTAAGGGAATGCCCATGTGGCTTTGCATATTGTAATTCTAAAATTTTGTAATTCCACATTTGTGGAGATAATAAGAAGCCAATTTTCTGTTCTTGCATATTGTTGTGGTTTCTCTGTTTCTGTTATGTGTTTGTGGTATTAAGGGGAGCACCCTTCATCAAGTGGTATCAGAGCAGGTTTTTTTGAGTGTGTAAACAGATCACCGACTGTGAAGCAGTTTGCACCAGGACCGTGGTTAGGGTTTCAGCGTGCATCGCGAAAATACTTCCACGAAGAGAACGTGGCGGAAGACCTAGTGCTGTGACACCTGAGGTTAGAGAGCTGCAGAGACAAGTGCGAGCATTGCAAGAAGAGATTCACAGAGGAATGAATCTTAATGTCAGAGATGAAAGCGAGGATGAAGCCGAAGAAGAATATCAAGAAGGAGAAGTCGAAATTGTGAACCAGGAGGAAGAAAGACTTTTTCGGGCCATTTCTAAGATTGGGAAAAGACCTAAGATTGAGGTTCCTACATCTTCTAGAAATCTTAACCCAGAAGAATTGATCGACTGGATCAATGAATGTGAGAAATATTTTAAGTATGAAGATGTTGAGGATCCTGATAGGGTCAAATTTGCGAAGGCCAGACTGAAAGGTCATGCGAAGATCTGGTGGCAAGAAATTCAATTGGAGCGAAATAGAAGAGGGAAAGATAAAATCATGAGATGGGATCGGATGGTGGATAAATTGAAGCGACAGTTCATTCCTGTTGATTATGAGCTTGACCTACTAAAGAAAATGCAAAGTTTGAAGCAAGCAGGAAGATCTGTTCAGGAGTATACAGAGGAGTTCTATCGACTCCTCATCAGAATAGGCCATGCAGAAGCCTATAAGGAGAAAGTTGCCCGATACCTTAATGGGTTAAGGCCAAGCATTCAGCAGGAGTTGAATCTGGTTCAAATGAATAGTATTGAAGAGGCATACTAGTTTGCCCTAAAAGTAGAGGAAAAGCTGAACAAGAAGTTTGAGAGCAGACAAAACGGAAGAGGTCACGGTGGACGGTCATATGGTGGCCGAAATGAAGATCCGAAAAAGAAGGATGAGGCCAGTAGCAATCAGAATCAATGAGGAAATAATTTCAATCGCTTCCAGGATCAGAATAATAGAGATCAAAGAGGAAGAGGAAGAGGACAAGGATCTGGAAGAGGTGGCTTCCGTGGAACATGTTTTCACTATGGAGAAGAAGGTCACAGGGCATTTGAATGTCCTCAGCGCCAAGGCAGAACAGATAGGAGAAATGAAGGCCAGACCAAAGTTACGCATGTCGATGAAGATGCTAGATCATCAAATTCTGAAGATGCTAAAAGAGGAGAAATGCTAATTAATAGAAGAGTCTTGCTGAGTGGTGAGAATGAACCTGAACAAAGGAGGAGCCTGTTTCGCACTAGATGCAAGTGTGAGGGTAAATGTTGTGATGTGATTATCGATAGTGGAAGCACTGACAATTTGGTGTCAGAAGAAATGGTGACAAAGTTGAAGCTCAAGAGATAGAATAACCCACATCCATATCAGATTGCCTGGGTGCAGGATGACCACAAGGTCATGGTCAGTGAACAGTGCCTAGTAAAGTTCAAGATCAGCGGATACCAAGATGAGGTATTGTGTGATATCATATCTATGGATGCATGTCATATGTTGTTGGGTAGACCATGGCAGTTTGACAGATATGTTGTACATGATGGTCATGCGAATACCTATTCCCTGACAAAGGATGGAGTGCGACATAAGCTAAAACCATTGAAGGAGACTGAAGAAAAGGTATGTGGTACTGCAAGGATAACTTTTGTTGATGGAAGAAATTTCCTAGATGGTATGAGGCATGAGCATGTATGTTTTGCTTTAATTCCAAAAGCTGGTAAAGAGGAATTTGAAGATGTTCCTATAGAAGTTGCAGATTTGTTGAATGAGTTTCAGGATATTGTATTCGATAACATGACTGATGGATTACCACCAGTCAGGAAGATCAGCCATCAGATGGACTTCATCCCAGGAGCGAGTTTTCCGAACAAGGCAGCACACAGAATGACACCTGCAGAAAGTGAGAAGTTGAACAGACAAGTACATGAGTTGTTACAGAAAGGATTGATCCGTGAGAGTCTGAGTCCCTGTGTTGTACCAGCGGTATTAGCACCAAAGAAGAATGGAGAATGGAGGATGTGTACAGATTCTAGGGCAATAAACAAGATCACAATCAAGTACAAGTTTCCATTGCCATGAATGGATGATATTATGGACTGTTTGAGTAGAGCTGTGTATTTTTCAAAGATAGATCTAAAAAGTGGATATCATCAGATTCGGATCAGAGAAGGAGATGAATGGAAGACTGCCTTCAAGACAAAGGAAGGACTGTATGAGTGGTTAGTCATGCCTTTTGGGCTAACCAATGCACCGAGCACTTTCATGCGGCTCATGAACGAGGTTCTGAAAGAATTTCTGGGTAAGTTTGTCATTATTTACCTAGATGATATTTTGATCTTTAGTAAGACATTGGAGGAGCATATGATGCATATTCGTATGGTATTTGAGAAGCTGAGAGAAGAGAAATTGTTGATTAATTTGAAGAAGTGCAGTTTTGTGAAGAAAGAGATAGTGTATTTGGGATTTGTAGTTTCAGCAAAAGGTCTAAAAATGGACCCAGAGAAGGTACAAGCTATCCTTGAATGGCCTACTCCAAGGAGTGCTACTGAGGTAAGATCTTTTCATGGTTTGGCTAGCTTTTACAGAAAGTTTATCCGATATTTTAGCAGTATTTGTGAACCCTTGACTGAAACAATGAGAGGGGATAGAAAAGAGTTTAAGTGGACTAATGGGGCAGAAAAGAGTTTTCAATTGTTGAAACAAAAAGTTACAGAACAACCAGTTTTAGCACTTCCAAATTTTAATAAGGTGTTTCAAGTAGATTGTGATGCTAGTGGTACTGCAATAGGAGCTGTTATGAGCCAAGAAGGTAAACCTGTTGCGTATTTCAGTGAGAAGTTAAATGATGCCAAGAGGAAGTATTCTGTTTATGATCAAGAATTTTATGCTATAGTTCAGGCATTAAAGAAGTGGAGACATTATCTGCTTCCTAAGGAGTTTGTTTTGTATACTGATCATCAAGCTTTGAAATATTTGAATAGTCAAGGAAAGTTGAATCAGAGGCATTTGAAATGGGTTGAGTTTTTGCAGAGTTATACATTTGTTTTGAAACATAGGAGTGGAAAGTCTAATAGGGTTGTAGATGCCCTTAGCAGAAGGCAACTATTGCTGACAGAGATGCAGATTGAAGTGGTTGGGTTCAAGAAACTCAAGAATTTGTATCTAGAGGATCCTAATTTTGGTGAAGCTTGGAAAGCTTGTACAGAACCTGTTACTCTAGACAGGATGAAATGGTTGGATTTCATCATCCAGGATGATATGCTATTCAGAGGGAGTCAGTTGTGCATTCCACGAAGTTCTATGAGGGAGAATCTCATCAAGGAGAAGCATAGCGGAGGATTGGCTAGACATTTTGGTCGTGATAAAACCCTTGCTTTGGTTGGTGAGAATTATTATTGGCCACAATTGCAGCAAGATGTGAAGAAGTTTGTACAAAGTTGCAAAGTATGTCAGATGGCGAAAGGAGTGAAGCAGAATACAGGATTGTATCAGCCATTACCTATACCAGAGAAGCCTTGGGAGGATATCAGCATGGACTTTGTTCTTGGTTTACCGAGGACTCAGCGGGGGCATGATTCAATTTTTGTGGTGGTTGACAGATTTTCAAAGATGACACATTTCATTCCCTGCAAGAAGACTAATGATGCTGTTCATGTAGCAGAATTGTTTTTCAGAGAAGTAGTGAGACTACATGGTTTGCCAAAGACCATAGTTTCAGATCGGGACACTAAGTTTGTTGGATATTTCTGGCGTACATTGTGGAAGAAGTTGAAGATAGATTTGAAGTTCAATTCATCACATCATCCACAGACTGATGGACAGACAGAGGTGGTGAATAGAAGTTTGGAAAATCTGCTGAGATGTTTGGTTGGAGATAAGCCAATAGGATGGGATTTGATTTTACCAAAGGCAGAATTTGCATACAATAATTCTATCAACAGGAGCACTGGTAAATCACCATTCCAGATTGTATATGGAAGTAGTCCAAGAAATGCATCTGAATTGAGGAAGATAGATAAAGGAGAAATAAGTAGTGCTGAAGCTGAGGATTTTACAGAACACTTGAAGAACATCCATGGGGAGGTGAGGAAGCATATTACCAAGATGAACACACAGTATAAGGCTAAGGCAGATGAGAAAAGGAGGTATAAGGAATTTCAGGTCGGTGATGAAGTCATGGTTCATTTGCGGAAGGAGCGGTTTCCAGTTGATACATATAACAAGCTGAAAATGAAGAAGTTTGGACCATGCAGGATATTGAAGAAACATGATTCAGAAAATGCATATGAGGTAGAATTGCCTACTGAGCTAAATATTTCACCAGTGTTTAACATTTCAAATCTGACAGAGTATCATGAAGGACGTGTTGAAGATGAGATCACAGCAGCACAGTGGAGTATTCCAGCAACTAGTTCAGACACTAAGGAGATTGAAGATATACTAGATAGTCGTTTTGGCAGAAGCACAAGAAACAGGACATATGAAGAATATCTGGTCAAGTGGAAAGGATGACCTCTTGAAGATTCATCATGGGTGACAAAGGAGGAGGTTAGCCATCTTGGTTTTCCTCTACACACCTGAGTCGTGACAGGGTCACTTCTCAAATTACCCTAGGTGTCTGATGCAGGAGCATCCTAGGTGTAAGAGCAATCTTGCATCACCCAAAAATATTTTTGTTTTTGAATTCAATAAGGGCTATGCTGTGCAGAGCTGCTATTTATGGAAAGTTACTATTTTTGGTAATTTTTGTCTGTGCTCAGAATGATCTAATTTCTTTCTTGGAGGTTCATTTTGGTCATATAAGTCTGCCAGTAAAGTTTCATTGCTAGATCAAGTGTATATTGGAAGATATTGAAGATTTTCGGTATTGGCAGCAGGGTACAGAAACTTTGAACTCAGTTTTGAAGGCTTTAGAGGCCCCGGATGAGGTCAAAAATTTGGGTGATGAGCGCTTGCGTGGGTCAAGCCTGTAGAGCGCTTCGTGGCATTTCCAAAATGGGGTTATAATAGCCGATCGGGTCAACTGGTGATGACTTATGGTCTTCGGAAGTTGGGCCACCTGAAATGGCAAAAAATAATTTTCTTCAAAATTTCTGTTCAGGTTTCAAAAGTTATCTTGAGCCGACTATGATGTAATGAAATGTAAAATAAAATAATTCTAAGTTTGGTCGGCCTTATTGGCTAAAATTCTGGAACCTTCCCAGGCGGTGAAAAATTGCCTATATAAGGAAGGCTGTATTATTGTCTTAGGCAGTTCAGAATAGTTCTGGGTAGTAGATCTGGGTATTGATTCGAGGCTTTGTCCTACAGAATATTGTAAGGGAATGCCCATGTGGCTTTGCATATTGTAATTCTAAAAGTTTGTAATTCCACATTTGTGGAGATAATAAGAAGCCAATTTTCTGTTCTTGCATATTGTTGTGGTTTCTCTGTTTCTGTTATGTGTTTATGGTATTAAGGGGAGCACCCTTCATCAAGTGGTATCAGAGCAGGTTTTCTTGAGTGTGTAAACAGATCGCTGACTGTGAGGCAGTTTGCACCAGGACCGTGGTTAGGGTTTTAGCGCGCATCGCGAAAATGCCTCCACGAAGAGAACGTGGCGGAAGACCTGGTGCTGTGACACCTGAGGTTAGAGAGCTGCAGAGGCAAGTGCGAGCATTGCAAGAAGAGATTCACAGAGGAATGAATCTTAATGTCAGAGATGAAAGCGAGGATGAAGCCGAAGAAGAATATCAAGAAGGAGAAGTCGAAATTGTGAACCAGGAGGAAGAAAGACTTTTTCGGGCCGTTTCTAAGATTGGGAAAAGACCTAAGATTTAGGTTCTTACATTTTCTGGAAATCTTAACCCAGAAGAATTGATCGACTGGATCAATGAATGTGAGGAATATTTTGAGTATGAAGATGTTGAGGATCCTGATAGGGTCAAATTTGCGAAGGCCAGACTGAAAGGTCATGCGAAGATCTGGTGGCAAAAAATTCAATTGGAGCGAAAAAGAAGAGGGAAAGATAAAATCACGAGATGGGATCGGATGGTGGATAAATTGAAGCGACAGTTCATTCCTGTTGATTATGAGCTTGACCTACTAAAGAAAATGCAAAGTTTGAAGCAAGCAGGAAGATCTGTTCAGGAGTATACAGAGGAGTTCTATCAACTCCTCATCAGAACAGGCCATGCAGAAGCTGATAAGGAGAAAGTTGCCCGATACCTTAATGGGTTAAGGCCAAGCATTCAGCAGGAGTTGAATCTGGTTCGAATGAATAGTATTGAAGAGGCATACCAGTTTGCCCTAAAAGTAGAGAAAAAGCTGAACAAGAAGTTTGAGAGCAGACAAAATGGAAGAGGTCGCGGTGGACGGTCATATGGTGGCCGAAATGAAGATCTGAAAAAGAAGGATGAGGCCAGTAGCAGTCAGAATCAACAAGGAAATAATTTCATTCGCTTCCAAGATCAGAATAATAGAGATCAAAGAGGAAGAGGAAGAGGACAAGGATCTGGAAGAGGTGGCTTCCGTGGAACATATTTTCACTGTGGAGAAGAAGGTCACAGGGCATTTGAATGTCCTCAGTGCCAAGGCAGAACAGATAGGAGAAATGAAGGCCAGGCCAGAGTTGCGCATGTCAATGAAGATGCTAGATCATCAAATTCTGAAGATGCTGAAAGAGGAGAAACGCTAATTAATAGAAGAGTCTTGCTGAGTGGTGAGAATGAACCTGAACAAAGGAGGAGCCTGTTTCGCACTAGATGCAAGTGTGAGGGTAAATGCTGTGATGTGATTATCGATAGTGGAAGCACTGACAATTTGGTGTCAGAAGAGATGGTGACAAAGTTGAAGCTCAAGAGACAGAAACACCCACATCCATATCAGATTCCCTGGGTGCAGGATGACCACAAGGTCATGGTCAGTGAACAGTGCCTGGTAAAGTTCAAGATCGGCGGATACCAAGATGAGGTATTGTGTGATATCATATCTATGGATGCATGTCATATGTTGTTGGGTAGACCATGGCAGTTTGACAGATGTGCTGTACATGATGGTCATGTGAATACCTATTCCCTTACAAAGGATGGAGTGTGACATAAGCTAAAACCATTGAAGGAGACTGAAGAAAAGGTATGTGGTACTGCAAGGATAACTTTTGTTGATGGAAGAAATTTCCTAGATGGTATGAGGCATGAGCATGTATGTTTTGTTTTAATTCCAAAAGCTGGTAAAGAGGAATTTGAAGATGTTCCTATAGAAGTTGCAGATTTGTTGAATGAGTTTCAGGATATTGTATCCGATAACATGACTGATGGATTACCACCAGTCAGGAAGATCAGCCATCAGATGGACTTCATCCCAGGAGCGAGTTTTCCGAACAAGGCAGCACACAGAATGACACCTGCAGAAAGTGAGAAGTTGAACAGACAAGTACATGAGTTGTTACAGAAAGGATTGATCCGTGAGAGTCTGAGTCCCTGTGCTGTACCAGCGGTATTAGCACCAAAGAAGAATGGAGAATGGAGGATGTGTACAGATTCTAGGGCAATAAACAAGATCACAATCAAGTACAAGTTTCCATTGCCATGAATGGATGATATTATGGACTGTTTGAGTGGAGCTGTTTATTTTTCAAAGATAGATCTAAAAAGTGGATATCATCAGATTCGGATCAGAGAAGGAGATGAATGGAAGACTGCCTTCAAGACAAAGGAAGGACTGTATGAGTGGTTGGTCATGCCTTTTGGGCTAACCAATGCACCGAGCACTTTCATGCGGCTCATGAACGAGGTTCTGAAAGAATTTCTGGGTAAGTTTGTCATTGTTTACCTAGATGATATTTTGATCTTTAGTAAGACATTGGAGGAGCATATGATGCATATTCGTATGGTATTTGAGAAGCTGAGAGAAGAAAAATTGTTGATTAATTTGAAGAAGTGCAGTTTTGTGAAGAAAGAGTTAGTGTATTTGGGATTTGTAGTTTCAACAAAAGGTCTAAAAATGGACCCAGAGAACGTACAGGCTATCCTTGAATGGCCTACTCCAAGGAGTGCTACTGAGGTAAGATCTTTTCATGGTTTGGCTAGCTTTTACAGAAAGTTTATCCGATATTTTAGCAGTATTTGTGGACCCTTGACTGAAACAATGAGAGGGGATAGAAAAGAGTTTAAGTGGACTAATGGGGCAGAAAAGAGTTTTCAATTGTTGAAACAAAAAGTTACAGAACAACCAGTTTTAGCACTTCCAAATTTTAATAAGGTGTTTCAAGTAGATTGTGATGCTAGTGGTACTGCAATAGGAGCTGTTATGAGCCAAGAAGGTAAACCTGTTGCGTATTTCAGTGAGAAGTTAAATGATGCCAAGAGGAAGTATTCTGTTTATGATTAGGAATTTTATGCTATAGTTCAGGCATTAAAGAAGTGGAGACATTATCTGCTTCCTAAGGAGTTTGTTTTGTATACTGATCATCAAGCTTTGCAATATTTGAATAGTCAAGGAAAGTTGAATCAGAGACATTTGAAATGGGTTGAGTTTTTGCAGAGTTATACATTTGTTTTGAAACATAGGAGTGGAAAGTCTAATAGGGTTGTAGATGCCCTTAGCAGAAGAAAACTATTGCTGACAGAGATGCAGATTGAAGTGGTTGGGTTCAAGGAACTCAAGAATTTGTATCCAAAGGATCTTGATTTTGGTGAAGCTTGGAAAGCTTGTACAGAACTTGTTACTCTAGACAGGATGAAATGGTTGGATTTCATCATCCAGGATGATATGCTATTCAGAGGGAGTCAGTTGTGCATTCCACGAAGTTCTATGAGGGAGAATCTCATCAAGGAGAAGCATAGCGAAGGATTGGCTGGACATTTTTGTCATGATAAAACCCTTGCTTTGGTTGGTGAGAATTATTATTGGCCACAATTGCAGCAAGATGTGAGGAAGTTTGTACAGAGTTGTAGAGTATGTCAGATGGCAAAAGGAGTGAAGCAGAATACAGGATTGTATCAGCTATTACCTGTACCAGAGAAGCCTTGAGAGGATATCAGCATGGACTTTGTTCTTGGTTTACCGACGACTCAGCGGGGGCATGATTCAATTTTTGTGGTGGTTGATAGATTTTCAAAGATGGCACATTTCATTCCCTGCAAGAAGACTAATGATGTTGTTCATGTAGCAGAATTGTTTTTCAGAGAAGTAGTGAGTCTACATGGTTTGCCAAAGACCATAGTTTCAGATCAGGACACTAAGTTTGTTGGATATTTCTGGCGTACATTGTGGAAGAAGTTGAAGACAGATTTGAAGTTTAGTTCATCACATCATCCACAGACTGATGGACAGACAGAGGTGGTGAATAGAAGTTTGGGAAATCTACTGAGATGTTTGGTTGGAGATAAGCCAACAGGATGGGATTTGATTTTACCACAGGCAGAATTTGCATACAATAATTCTGTCAACAGGAGCACTGGTAAATCACCATTCCAGATTGTATATGGAAGTAGTCCAAGAAATGCATCTGAATTGAGGAAGATAGATAAAGGAGAAATAAGTAGTGCTGAAGCTGAGGATTTTACAGAACACTTGAAGAACATCCATGGGGAGGTGAGGAAGCATATTACCAAGATGAACGCAAAGTATAAGGCTAAGGCAGATGAGAAAAGGAGGTATAAGGAATTTTAGGTCGGTGATGAAGTCATGGTTCATTTGCGGAAGGAGCGGTTTCCAGTTGGTACATATAACAAGCTGAAAATGAAGAAGTTTGGACCATGCAGGATATTGAAGAAACATGATTCAGAAAATGCATATGAGGTAGAATTGCCTACTGAGCTAAATATTTCACCAGTGTTTAACATTTCAGATCTGACAGAGTATCATGAAGGAGGTGTTGAAGATGAGATCACAGCAGCACAGTGGAGTATTCCGGCAACTAGTTCAGACACTAAGGAGATTGAAGATATACTGGATAGTCGTGTTGGCAGAAGCACAAGAAACAGGACATATGAAGAATATCTGGTCAAGTGGAAAGGATGACCTGTTGAAGATTCATCATGGCTGACAAAGGAGGAGGTTAGCCATCTTGGTTTTCCTCTGCACACCTGAGTCGTGACAGGGTCACTTCTCAAATTACCCTGGGTGTCTGATGCAGGAGCATCCTGGGTGTAAGAGCAATCTTGCATCACCCAAAAATATTTTTGTTTTTGAATTCAATAAGGGCTATCCTGTGCAGAGCTGCTATTTATGGAAAGTTACTATTTTTGGTAATTTTTGTCTGTGCTCAGAATGATCTAATTTCTTTCTTGGAGGTTCATTTTAGTCATATAAGTCTGCCAGTAAAGTTTCATTGCTAGATCAAGTGTATATTGGAAGATATTGAAGATTTTCGGTATTGGCAGCAGGGTACAGAAACTTTGAACTCAGTTTTGAAGGCTTTAGAGGCCCCGGATGAGGTCAAAAATTTGGGTGATGGGTGCTTGCGCGGGTCAAGCCTGTAGAGCGCTTCGTGGCATTTCCAAAATGGGGTTATAATAGCCGATCGGGTCAACTGGTGATGACTTATGGTCTTCGGAAGTTGGGCCACCTGAAATGGCGAAAAATAATTTTCTTCAAAATTTCTGTTCGGGTTTCAAAGGTTATCTTGAGCCGACTATGATGTAATGAAATGTAAAATAAAATAATTCTAAGTTTGGTCGGCCTTATTGGCTAAAATTCTGGAACCTTCCCAGGCGGTGAAAAATTGCCTATATAAGGAAGGTTGTATTATTGTCTTAGGCAGTTCAGAATAGTTCTGGGTAGTAGATCTGGGTATTGATTCGAGGCTTTATCCTATAGAATATTGTAAGGGAATTCCCATGTGGCTTTGCATATTGTAATTCTAAAATTTTGTAATTCCACATTTGTGGAGATAATAAGAAGCCAATTTTCTGTTCTTGCATATTGTTGTGGTTTCTCTGTTTCTGTTATGTGTTTGTGGTATTAAGGGGAGCACCCTTCATCAATTTGTTCTATTTCCTCCTTCATTGCATTAACCCATTCTTCATTTTCTAATGCAACTTTCACATTTTTTGGTTCAAATTCACAAACTAGACATGTACCTTGTCTTGTTTTGCTTCTTGTCTGCATTCCAGCTTGTCTGTTTCCAATAATTTATGTCTCAGGATGATGTCTTCTAACAAAACTAGCCAGTACTCAATTTCTTCTTTCTTGTTCATCTTGTTCAGGTTCATTTGCTTTCTCAGTAGCACCATCTTGTTCATTAGTTTCCCTTTCCTATTCCTCGGGGTTATTTTCTTGCTAAGCAGTTATCATAGGTTACAACTTTGGTAGATAGTCAGGAAGTTCAATGTAAGTGAATCTACCATAGTCTTCCATTTCCTTTCTTTCTTCTATGTTTATGTCATCATACTCATCAACACAAACATTAGTACTTTCAATCATCTTATTTGTAACCTTATTCAGACATTTGTATGCTTTACTCTTAGTAGAATATCCTAAGAATATTCCTTCACCACCTTTAGAATCAAATTTCCCATTTCTCTCATCTTTCAGAATAAAACATTTGCTTCCAAAAATTTTGAAATAACTTATAGTAGGTTTGTGTCCAAACCATAGCTCATAAGTTGTCTGGTTGGTGTACTTCTTCAGTTGTACTCAGTTAAGCACATATATAGTTATGCTGACAGCTTCCCTCCAATATGTCTGAGAAACATTCTTTTGTAGCATTAGTGTTCTAGCACAGTCAATGATTGACCTATTCCTTCTTTTAGCAATCCCATTCCGCTGAGGTTTTCTTGGTGTAGAGACCTATCTCTTAATACCATTCTCATTACAAAAATTAGCAAATTCATCATATATAAATTCACCTCCTCTATCATATCTTAAGCATTTGATTTCTTTTCCGGTCTCTTTTTCTACCTTAGCCTTATACCATTTAAACAACTTAAAAGCTTTAGATTTCTCTTTTAGGAACATAACAGTCATTAGTCTAGTATAGTCATCAACAAAAAGAATAAAGTATCTATCACCATAATAGCTCTGAGTTCTCATGGGACCACATAGGTCAGTATGAACTAATTCAAGTATCTTCTTTGTTGAGTAGTCTTTTATTTTAAAACTAGACTTAGTCATCTTACCTTTCTGACATTCATGACACATATCATGTTCCAGTTTTGACAAGTTAGTCAATCCTCTAACTCTTTTCTTCTTACTAATCTTGACCATGTTCTCAAAATTTACATGACATAACCTCTTATGTCATTACCATGCATCTTCATCTTTCATTAATAAACAAGAAGACTGATCAATATCAAGATAAAATAGATTACCTCTAGATTATGTACTAGTTCCAATAAGTCTTCCTCCATCATCATATATTCTTACCTTTTTGCTCTCAAAAGAAATTCGATGACCTAAGTTGTTCAGCTATGCCACACTTAACAAATTGTAGTTCATTCCATCTACCTAGTATGCATTCTCACATTTTATTCTATCATTAATCATCAGTGAACCTTTACCTCTCACCATACAAGGTGCATCATTTCCCATTCTAACA
Organism: Chamaecyparis obtusa; assembly: GCA_027943335.1. Lineage (NCBI taxonomy): Eukaryota > Viridiplantae > Streptophyta > Pinopsida > Cupressales > Cupressaceae > Chamaecyparis > Chamaecyparis obtusa. The sequence goes on from BSBK01007681.1 coordinate 849,146, forward strand.
GATCCACCATCATATTCATCAATTAGATCAAATTTCTCTATATCACCAGTCATATGATGTGTGCAGCCACTGTCTATGATCCATGTATCATTTCTGCTTACTTTAGAGATCAATGTTGTCTCTTCATGTTTCTCTTCTTCTTCTGAATCATCCTTCATAGCAACAAATACTAATTCTACATCATCATTAGTGTTAGATTCAGATTCAAATTCTTCAGCTATGTAACATACCTTTTTCCCTTTGTCATAGTTATCTCGGTTGTCTCTGTTGTTGTGTTGGTAGCCTCTGTTGACACTTCTCTCATAGCTTCCTTTGGATCAGTCTTTGGATCTATCATCATCTTTCTTATTCAGACATCTAGCAGCAATGTGGCCAACTTCTTTACAATTAAAAAATTCAAGAGGTAACTTGCCTCTATACCTTCCCTTACCTTTGGGTAATCTTCTGGCCATAAGAGCTTCAAGCTCATCACGTTTATCATCGGTATTACTGTCACTGTCATTATTCGTATCATTCTTGCCACTAGACTTACCAATCTTCAAAGAGGACATGAAAGAAAATTCAACAGAAGGTACAACATTGTTGTCAAAATTATTCAATTCAAAGGTTGTAAGCTTACCGATCAGAGTATCAAGGGTGAGGTTGGATGTAGCCCTTATTTCATGAATTGCAGAGATCCTAATCGCATAAACTAGTAGCAAAGTTCTGAGAATCTTGCTTATCATTGTTTCATCATCAATAACTCTTTCAGATGCTCTAATAGCATGTACTACCTATTTTAGTCTGTTTGTATATTGCACAATGTTCTCACCTTCTTTCATCTTCATATCATCAAATTGACCTCTTAGGCTTTCTGCTCTAGCTCTCCTGACATTCGCATCTCCAATGTATATTAGAGTCAGTTTATCCCACATGGCTTTGGCAGTAGTGCATCCCTTAATGTCTTCAAATTTGGCATCGATACAGGTAGCAGCAAGTTCCATCATAGTAATATTGTGTTCATGCCTATCCTTCAGTTGATCAAGAGTCAGGGGACTTAGTGTCGGTTCAATGTAGCCATTCTCCATCAGTTCTAGTGCAAAATTCCTAATTCCAGATATGTGCAACTTCATCCAACTTTACCATACTATGAAGTTATCTTTGTTCAGCTTTGGCACTTCCCTCTTATACATCTTGAGACCTTTTTGCTAAAGTCCTTAAAACTCTGTTCTAAGAAACCACCGCTCTGATACCAATTTTTAGAATAACTGAGAGGGGTGTGAATCAGTTATCCAGTGCCCCAAATCAAAATGTATAATCCAAAACAATTCTACTACTTCTGCAAGTTGGTAAACATATAATACTTTCACTATCTATGTATTTACCGATTGACAGTCTAAACTTTGTAAAAATTACCGATTAAATCTAACATGTAATATGCAAAGTATGATAACAAACAAATATCACAATCAACACATAACACAGGAGATTTAATGTGGAAACCCTATAAAGGGAAAAATCACCTGGGACCAGCAACCCAAAATTGTTCACTCTTCTAAAGTGAGGTTGGTGAAGACCCAACCCTGTTAAAGGTTTACAAACACACTGTTAGGTGTGACCTTATTAGAGGATTTTAGACCAGAAGTTATCATCCAACCAGCAGTCACTCTGGGGTTGATAGGATAATAATGTTCACTCTATGAATGAAACATCAAAAGACTTTCATAGTCCACTCGGTTAAGATATTTGACTATATACAATGGTTAAATATGTAACAGTAGATGATCTACCTAAATACAACTTCAGTTTGTAGTTTACAGATCAATGTTCAACTCATTCAACTATTTATGATCAATATAACACTTCAGATTCAATACTATATCAACTTACTATCTATTGGTAATAAATCTATGTAGCTCGGTAACTATTCTGCAGCTCAGTTCTTATTAACTAGTATGATCAGAATGCATGAAAACTTCTCCACATGATAATTCTACATTATCTTCTTCTTCCGGCATATTTTACATAATGAAAACAATGTCTCTTATATAGACAAGTAAATCATTTTCTTTTCCTCCATCAGATTTTGCCGCTTAATCATATTCATAGATTTTGCTACTTTAAGCTCCCTCAACTGATGTGTCAGTAACACATTTTAATCTGCTCCATTAGATCCCTTTTGATTTATGTTAGCCGTTGATCTTCATAAAAAACATTATCTGTTACCTCAATTTCATACACTTTACATCTCATCACTTTATCAGCTAAACTGATTATTTAATTCCTTTCTATTTTGCTCGGTTAACAAAGAAATGCATCGGTGAACACAAGCTCGGTTAATACTGCACTCGGTATACACTACACTGCGTCGGTGTATACTGAAATGCTTTATTTACCGACAACACTGCTTTGTGTCTTTCAGCTCTATTCTTCATCATAGATGAATGCAACATAATAAAGTTAATTTCATCAAGTCATAGACTCATCAACAAGTTACTTAGTGTATCCCTTTCTCTCATATGTCATATACATCTTCCTCATGTAGATATTTTTGTTCTTCATCTTTTTCACCTTTCTTCAGATGTGTCGGTATAATAACTTACAAGATAAGTACTATCAAGCTAGTTGACATCAATGACAACATAATACTGATTTAATCATCTTGCATATCTAATCATCAACTCCTCAGTAATCTTGAATTACAGATTCTTCATTCTGGTTCTAAATCAATTTTAGTTCATCAATAAACCAACTAAGGGCACTTGTATCAATTTGGTCTCCATTGTTATTTGATCAAATGACATTTTTCATTGCATGGTTGGATTCTTCAATGTCACTACAAATTTTGACAATTTTGTCTTTATCATGCTTTCCATCCAAGATTTTCCATAATGTCTCTATTACATTCTTTCCAATATGCGTAGGATCAAACAAATGCACGATTGGGAGTTTCTCATAGTATGACAACCTACTAAATTGTGTAGGATAACTTTTTAGTCCTTTTGGAAGTTGGTCATTAATGCCTTGACGACCTTCATGAGCATCAATTACATCATCAGTAAACAAAACACAATATCAAAATATAAATTTCAAACAAAAACCATCAGATGGAATGACATTACCTCGATGATTTATTTTATCATATTCCAACTTCCATAGGCATGGTGTCATTCTCCGTGGCTTTGATGTAGTCTCTTCTTTTCCATTGAAAATATGTTTTTCAGTAATTTGGTACTTATGGTTTCTATGGAGAAAGTGTCTATTCTCATCGAACACCTACTTTCCTAAACTTTTTGAATGATGAGATTTCATCTTTGGACCACAAACTGGACACACAAATTTTCCCTTTGTCTGAAGACCTACAACATTGTGTATAATTGGATTAAATATGTTAAATTTTTGTTAGCAGTATAACATACCAAAAAAGAGGTGTTAAGAAGAGAACATACCACAAAAATGTGTTAGCCCAAGGGCATCATATATTGTCCATACAAGCATTGCATGGAATTGAAATTATCTTTGTCCTATTGGTTTAGAGATGTCATACATAGTGACCCCATTCCATAACACCATCAACTCATCGATAAGGGGCTCAATATATAATTGATATCTTTAACTTGGTACTTACCTAGTTGAATGAACAAAAATATTGCATAATTATTATGACTATTTTGATGGATTATTTATAATAAATTAATTTAGATGACTATTAAATGAAAAAATACCTAGAACAATCAATGCCAACATTATGTGCTCCCTCTTTATGGACATTGAAAGAGGAATGTGATTGTTGATAACAAAAATAGGCCACACCGAGTAAGTAGATCTCATCTCTCCAAATGGATTGACACCGTCCGCAGCCAATGAAAGCTTGAGATTATGAGGTTCTTCTTTAAAGTGTGGTCATTTTTCCTCTATTTCCTTAAATGTCAAACCATCTATAGGCATTCACATAATGTCATCTTGACTTCTATTAAATGCATGATAATCCATAAATTGTGCCAAGTTATTGCACCTGAATAATCATTGCAGACATGGACTAATGGGAATAAACTGAAGAACCTTGCGAGGCACCTTTTTTGTTATTCGATCTGACTGATATCTACTAATATGACAAATAGGGCATTCTATTGCAAATTCATGTTGTTTATGATATATAATATGATCATTCAGACATGCATGTATTGTTTGAGACTCCATTCCAATATCTTTCATAATGGCAGATAATTCTTGGTACAAGAGAGGTAGAATGTTTGATGGTGGTAACAAACACTCACCTATCAACCTATGACCAAAAATATAATTTGTTAATTTAAAAAATATTAATTGCTACACGATTCACCCAATGTTAATTGTAAGGGAATTATGACTAAAATAATGAAAAAATATGACATACCTTAACATACATGTCATTGCTATGTTGGATAAACCATTCATAAGCTTCAAGTTCACCAACAACAATATAGTGGCAAGAAGAGTTGTTTGGGATCCTTCATATAGGGGCTCCTATGCCTTCTCAAGTATAAGTACATCAAGGTTTGCGTCAACATCATTAGATCATCATCATCATCATCTTGATCATTGTGATCATCTTGATCATCATTATCTTCTTCATCATCGTGGTCTTCTTCCATGGGATCATTACCTTCTACTTCTATATTCACACCTCTATGTTCCCTCATTTGGAAATCCACATTCTCCGAATTATCATGGTCCAAAACATGAAACCCAAGGTGGTTGACCTATATGAAAATGATGACCTTATATTAACCATGACCATGATGTCATCATCAAATCATGTCTTATGTATTTTATAAATTATTAAAATACATACCAATAGATGAAATTCATTTCCCCCTTCAATGTGACCATGATGTCTACAATGTTCCTCAGTTGTTTTGATTAGATATCTTCGAGTCTTTAAGCCCTTACAAATTTTGCAAGGACAATAACATTTTCTATCACCTTTTCTTTTAAAGTTAGACCACAGTCTAGCAATTGTCTCCCTATTTTGTTGTGCGTTGATATCGTCAGACATGGTCTTTCTTGAATGGAATGACTCGTTGGTGGAAGAAGGATGACTTGTTTGCAACCTGAAGATTCTATATCAAGTGTATTAAAATAACATCCAACATTAATAATCAAGTAAATTCTAGCAAATCCAATTGAGTGGGTCAAGTTTGATGGGATTTAGATAAGCATTAAAATTAGATTCAGCAATGAGCCAATAAAATTTATGATTAGAATTCCATTGTGTGTCCAATTGCTCACCTCGTATTCTTTCAATTAAATTATAATAGATTATTTAACTTGAATGCTAAACAATGATACATATAAATGTATAACATATCTATTAAAAATTCAAACTCAAATCTCCATTGTTTACATTGAATAAAGCAAAACTAAATTACATAATAATGTTAAAACCTTATGACTTATAATTTATTATTTGTACTGATTTCAATTAACTCAATACTCATGGAAGGTAACTGGATTTGGAAGCCTATTTGGTAGGTGTAGGCATGGGTAGTATGTATGTAGAGTTGGTGTTGGGAGACAAAGTATTGTAGTGAAGTTTTTTTATCAATAAAACTATATTTATTCTTTGCAATTTACTCTTTGTCTCATGGTATAGTCCAGGAACAGTGAGTTCCTAGGATGGATTGAAACGTGTTTGGGATTGGTTCTCAATGTAAAAACATTGTATTAGTTATTGCTTACCTTTCCACACCTTCTTTTTACTATTTCATTGCATTTTGAATTAGGAATATTGGCCTGGTATTCCTAGGACAACGACTGGTAGGGTACAATCAGTTTGGTAGTTTGAAGTTTTCTTTATGATGTTGTTAGTTCAAAGTCAAACCTAATATGGATGGTAGGAGGATAAAATAGAATACAATAGTTGTTAAAATAATGTGCTTTGGGCCACCACAAAATTCATGCCTTAAATTATTATTATTATTATTATTTTCCTCAAACAAATGTATTGAGAAATCAGCAAGTGTATTTTCCTAGCAAGAGTTAGAGAATCCAAATATAATAGCAAGCTCAACAAAAATAATTTGAAAATATGAGAAATATTGAAGTAGATGTTGAATCGTTTCTATATAACCTCTACATTCTAGAATATACCTATGAGAGCTCTACCATCCACTTCTTTGAAGTGAATCCAAAGTTAAGACTTTACAATTAAGAGAGAGACACAAAAAAATATCATTTTAAAAGGAATGTCAACCTTCCAAATTTGTTTCCACCACAACATATATTTCCATTGAATAAAAAATAATATAGTTTTACTTGACCAAGTTTCGTAATAAACTTCAATCAATAATCTTTACTACCACAAAAATTAGTCCAGTATATTAAGTTTTGATATTCATGTATGTTTTCTAGTCAAAATATCCATATAATCATTCCACATAACTTTTTTGTGAGCAATGAAACCCAAAAGACTCCCTAATTCATCCTTGTATCTAGATAATGGTAAATGCATGATCAATAGTTTATGGCATATCGTAGCATATCATAAAATAATGTAGGTAAAGTATGAGGCTAGCCAAAAGAATAAAATATGTTGGGGGTAATTAGGAAAAATTATCTAATTAGTTATATAAAGGTTCTTTATTCTTTTATTCTTTGAACATAGGAGTGCAATTTAGATTGAGTTTTATTCAACATGTGTTGTCTCATTCATTATAATATGGACACTTGTCAAGCTCTCTTTTGATCTTCTTGTAGTATTTCTTTATTTTTTAGCACACAAGACAACAAAGTGGGGGGAGTTGAATAAATTGTATGATAAAACCTTAAATTTTTTACTACTTTGTATGTCAAAATATTTACTTCATGAATCAGCAACAATGTAACAATGAAAGAATAACGAATTCTACACAATTGCACAAGTGAACACTAGATTTATATGGAAAACCTAGCTAGGGAAGAACCACAGTGAGAAAAGCCACAATATAGAATAATTTACATAAATTATTTTTCATCTAAAACACAAGGAAGAAACTACTCCCTGAAATAATGGCTTTATGGTTATACCAAAGATATTTTAGTACTCAATTTTAATGATAAAATTTAGATGAGGCTACAACCTTAAAATATTACATGAAGAACAAAAAAAATATCCACCACAACAAATGTGTACCATTAGCAGCCTTTATCACACTATTTGAAACTTCAAACACTTTTGAATGTAGATACCTTCAACTCATTTCTTTCAATAATCATTTGGCATTTTTCTCACAAACTTCACAATCAAACGCACTTCCAAAAATTTATCACATTCTAAATGATTTGATCTTTCATTATATCCTTTGCATGCTCGAATAGACTTTTCCAAGTCAGCCACATTAAAATGTACGAACATAAAATGTAAGACAACCAAATATGTTGGCCCCAAAAACTTATACGATGAAGAGAAAGTGAAAGATAACCAACCCTAGAGATAAATGAAGCCCAAAACATATTGACAGACTTCTCAAAGCTATTGTAAACTTCAAAATAGATCTACAATTAGTTTAGTTCATGCAAACAAACCTCTTATCCTCTTAATTATTTAGGTCAATCATCAAATAGTACCAGAACATAATAAAGATGTCATCTTGACCATAAAGGAATATCGTATGATATTAAACATTCCTTCAACACCATCAACACACTGTCACATTAATTAGGCTAGTACAAACATATTGAAACTAAGAATTCTATCACCATATGCAACTAATCAACCAGTCTTTGAGATGCCTATCAATTAGAGTCATAGTTGTTGTTGTTAAGTTGAGAATATAAAACTTGAAGGTAAGTAATTTGCAGAAAATATGAGAATATTCCCCAAGTTGTAAGAGGAAATTCTAAAATTCTTAGAAATGTAGAGAATATATTATCTTCTAAGATCTGTGAGCATAACTTCCAAACCACATAAAGATATCTTCAAGAAAGAGAAACAGAGAAAATCCATGAGCTAGACAGAGAACATGCCCGGTTTGACACCAGTCAAATGGAAACTAGTTTTCTTCAAGGATGAAGAGTTTTGGTGATGAAGTATGTAAGGGGGGAGCATTTATGAAGTGTTTATGTAGTTTTTTTAATTTGGGAATGAGTTTAGAGAACTGGTTCAACAAACCCTAGGAAGTGGGCCTCTAGGAGTGAGGGTTTAGTGGCTAAGGCCATAGGTGAAGGGTGGAGACTTGGTCTGTTGAACCAGTCCTCCTAGGGCATCGTGCAACTTCCATCTCCTAGATTTTTAATGATCCAAACCCATATGATCACAAAGAGCCTCGTGTGGCTAGAAGATACCCATGGTGGAGGTGTGGGTTATGCTTGATAGTTGTCTATCAATATGCCACTAAGTCTTCAAACAATTTTAACCAATGTTCTCCAGCACTGTCGACTATCCCAGAGACCCTCCAAATCTAATTGATCAGGTTAGATTGGGATCTATATGGACTACTTAAATAGTGGGTACTGTCAGTGGTTACAATCACCAAGAAAAATTTAGTGTTTCAGAGATCCACATATCCACGTACCCGATCTATGACTCAATTTCAAAACCTTCCAATATTATACTGCTGCAGACATATTTTCCTTTCTCTGGCTAAATACATGGCTTATATTTAGCCTAGGGTTTTGTCCAGGAAGCAACTCGACAACCCATACAACTCTGAGTGTTGGGTGTATTATGATACATTACCCTAATAAAAATGATAGACTGTGAATAAAAACAAAGCACACAATTGCCAACAACTAATTCAAGAGTTTCAAATAACAGTTCCTAAAGTTATTTTGCAGAAAATAATCATTCTATCTTTCGAATCAATAGACTATGTATAATGAAACACCTCACTGATCAAACAAACACTCTGTGGAAATATCAAAATGTTTCCAATTTCATTTCTGCAGTGACATCAAATTTGTCTATCTATTACAATGATTGACCCTAAGCCTAAAACAAAAAATGGCATATTTAAAAGATAACCAAACCTTCTTCGAAGATGGAAATGAAATGATAAATTTTTCCTCCTTCGCACGCTGCAGTCCTCCTTCAAATTTGCCTGTTAAAATGAAATGAGAAATGAAACCTTTTTTTTTTAAGTTATGCCTGTGTTCGTCGATATTTTGACATACATGGTATTGGTCAAAATTTTGACCAACACGGGCATGGATTAAAAAAAAAAGAAAGATTTCCTTCTATAATCTGACCAACTTAAACCTTTTTAATTGATGGTCGAAAATGTTGGTAGAAAAATAAGGTCAAATGTACTAGTGTGAGAGCTGAACAGATCTTATCTACAAAATGATAAAGCTCCATTTGTAATGTTGTTGAGTAACATAGTGATTAAACATATTAAGCTAGGAAGAGCTTGTACAAAATTTGTTCACATAGTTTTAGAATACATGTTTGGTATGTGTATGGTATATTTTATATTACTTGAGTTGCCATCAATGCCAAAGGGAGAGATTGATGAACTACAACTGATTTAGAACCTAATTGAAGAATCTGTGATTTAAGATCACCGAGCTGATTGATTAGATATGTAATATGATTAAATCAGTATTATGTTGGCATTGATGTCAACTAGTTTGACAACACTTATCTTGTAAGTTACTATACCGAAACATCTGTAAAAAATGAGTGAAAGAGATGAAGAATAGAAATATCTACATGAGGAAGATGGATATGAAAAATGAGGATAAAGAATACACTGAGTAACTTGTTGATGAGTCTATGACCTTATGTTATTGACTTGATTATGTTTCATTCATCTATGATGAGGAAAAGAGTTGAAAGACACAAAGCAGTGTTGTCAGTTAATGAAGCATTTCAGTATACACCGACGGAGTGTAGTGTATACCAAGCACTATGTAAACTGAGCTTGTGTTCACTGATGCATTTCTTTGTTAATTGAGAAGAACAAAATGAATTAAATGTTGAGTTTAGCCAATAAGATTGATGAGTTGGAAAGAGTATGATTTTGAGGTAACAGATAATGTTTGTTACACAGATTGACGGCTAACAAAATTTACGGAAGATCTAAAGGATGAGAATCAAACGTGTTATTGACACAAATGTTGAGGCATGCTTAAGAGGCATAATCAATGAAGATGATTAAGTAGAAAAATCTAATGGAGCAGAAGAAAATGGTTTACATTTCTATATAATAGATTGAAGATTTCACAAGTGAGTGTGATGCCGAAAGAAAAGGAAACTGCAGAATCATCGCGTGAACAAGTTTTCATGCATTCTGATCATACAAGTTAAGGAGAACCCTACTGCAGAGCATTATCGAGTGACAAAGAGTATTTATCAATGGACAATAAGTTGATATAGTATTGAATCAGGAATGTTACATTGATCAGAAATATTTGTATGAGTTGAATATTGATATGTATATCTGCAATTGAAGTTGTAATAGATCAGATCACCTACTATTACATATTTAACCATTGTACATAGTCAAATCTCTTAACCGAGTGGACTAAGAAATTCTTATTATGTATCATTCATAGAATGAACATTGTTATCCTGTCAACCCCAGAGTGACTATTGGTTGGACGATAACAGTTGGTCTTAAATCCTCTAACAAGGTCACACCTAACAGTGTGTTTGTAACCTTTAATAGGGTTGGGTCTTCACCAACCTCACTTCAGAAGAGTGAATATTTTTGGGTTGCTAGACCCAGGTGGTTTTTCCCTTCACAAGGTTTCCATGTTAACTCTCATGTTATGTGTTGATTGTGATGTTTGTTTGATGTCATATTTGCATGTTGCATATTTGATTTGATCGGTAACTACTATATGTTTTAGAACAGTAATTGGTAAATGCACAGACAGTAAAAGTATTTTAAGTTACCAAGTATCAGAAGTTTTAAGTATTTGTTTTTGGATTATACATTTTGTATTGGGACACTAGATAACTAATTCACCCCCCCCCCCTCTCAGTTATTCTAACATATTCATGCCAAAAAAGTTGTTCTTGGTTATCTACAAACTGCTTTCACTTTGTGTGCTCTCATACATGCTCAGAATTACATGCACTATTAACCATAGGTTCCTTACATCACTTTCTATCACATATTAACTTTGTAAGGCTTGATTCAAGTTCTACTAAGATCTATTCTATTTTGGTGCTTAATCTGATGCTAAATTAATGAAATTTGATGCTTAATCAGTTTGAGATGGGTTCAAAATTTATTCTAACTTACTCTCCAATGTTTCACCTAACTGACTTCCTAATATTGTGGATGCACTTGCTTAATCTGTAGCTTTGACAAATATAACTTCTTCTATGTTACTATTGTTTCCCTTTTGACTGTTGTTGATATCTATATTTCTTCTGGTGTAGTTCACATTTCTTCTAGGATTAGGATTCCTCATGTTGTTCATTCTACAATATTTTGTTTTGTGACCCATGTTATTACAAATCTGACAAACTATGACATTATTTCCATATCTCGGTCCTAACTGGCTAATCTGTGATCTGCAATTTATGGAAATATGTCCAAAATTGTTGCATGTATAACACACAAATCCATTTCTTATATTTTTTGTTTCTCCAGTAGGTCTTTTATCTGTAGGGTTAGTATTTCTAAACATTCTACTATTATCTTTATTATTAGATCTAGGTTTCTTACAATCAATAGCTCTATGACAAAAACCATGACAATTATAACAATAACTAGAGATAGGTTTGAATTGCTTACTTGTGCAATCTCTTTTCATGTATCCAAATGAATTGCATGTAAAACATATACCTTTGAATTCATTTCTCATTTCTTAGGTGATTTATATTGCTTAGGTTGTTTAGGTACATCTTCATATTGGCTAGAATCAACTTTGTTTTGTTTTTCTTCTTCTTTTTTCTTAGGTTGTTGAATTTACGGATCTGGTTCTTTACATTCTTCAATCTTCTTTGAGAAATTTTCTTCAAACTATCCAAGACCAGTTTTATCATAAGAAGGTTTCTAATAAGAAATTTTGTTCATCAATCTTTTCACTACTAGAATACAATTTCTCAAGATGTTTCTTGGATTGGGTTAGTTCTCCTTTCACAATTGTATTGTATTTCTCAAGTTCAGCATACTGTAATTTTGTAGTCTCAAATTCATATGTTACTTTGGTAAGTTTAGACCTTAGATCTACATTTTTAGACTTTAGATCTGATTCAACTTTTCTATTATCTTCTTTCAAGCTTAACTTTAGATCTACAATCTTTAGTTCATGCTTTAGGATCTCATTTTCCTTTTTTAGTTTTGAAACTTCATCACTATCATTGTTCTGATCTATAGGTTCTTTCTTTGATTTAATATCTTCTATCTTGTCTTTTATTTTCTCAATGTAGTCTTTTGCACTTTCATATTTGTTCTTCAAAGTATCTCTTTCTTTAGTAAGAATATCAATCTACTCAAGAGCTTCTTCTAGGTTTTTCTGCAATTGATCCATATCCATAGAGATCTTATGCAAGTTTTTAGGCCTTCTCTAAGTAACTGTGCTCTAATACCAATTGTTAGAAATAGGAAATACTGAGAGGGGGGTGAATTAGTATTTCACAAACTTTTACTATTGCCCATTTATGAATATATGTAATTAACATGTAACTTGCATAAGAAATTAAATTGAATGAATTGAATAACAAACACAACCATAAAATAAAGGAACTCATAACACCATGTTTGTTCTTGAGGAAACCCTGGCCAAGGGAAAACCCTAGTGGGGATGATACCCACAAATGATTCACTAATCAAAAGTATATGGTTAAAGATATTGACCCTGTTAGGAGTATATTACATTTGTATAGTGTCTCGGCCCTTGTTAGAGGACTATAGGCCTTGTTAGAAGCGTCAACCCTATTAGGAGTTGGTATTAAAAAATTTGAATGTATGCAAGATGAGCCCACTACCCAAACATGCAATATACAATAATAATATTCAATACAAAGATAGAATACAAAAACCTTTTATTGTTGCTTAATATCTTCAATATTCTAATCTAGCCTGTAGGCCCTTCACAAAACTTGCTATCATTTTGCACTGATCTGATCAGATATCATATTTTTCATAATACAACATCAATACATAAATACACAATCTTTTTTAAAATTTTAATTTGTCTCTTCTTCTTCACATTGCATAATACTTTCCTTTATACTAGCTATCTCAAATATAGCTTATCAGTCAGCTTCCATGTTATCAAAACATAATCTTAACTCATGGTACCTTAGGTTTAACATCTAGGATATCATCCCTAATTAGTTAATTAATTATTTTGATAAACAAAATAATCTCTTAACTCAAAATAGTCATTTACTAATCGCTTCCCTCTTCAGGTCATCTCAACACTATTTATGTAAAACATTGATATCTATGTCTGTATATGTTGTAAAATCTTGCGCTCTTAGATGTAGCTTCAACATACCTTATATAATTTGTGCTCAAGTGTGTATGCATTGAAAATACTTGTGTGAACTTTGCTGATCAAAATAGTCTCTGTGTAGATAGATAAACGATGTTATACTTAGACAATTTTATTAAGTTCTCATCTAGAACTTCTTCCTCGGATCATGTTTTACTACTAAATATATGTTACCATAATGACAACACCATGATATCCTACTCAGCCAAATTTCCAACAAGAAGAACCGTAATTGGCTCAAGCATCAGCTCACTCTTTTTCCAGGAATACTATTGTGCCCTTTAAAAGAACCTAGTTAACTGATTACCTAGAGTAGGCCTGTAGTGATAAGAAGAAGCCTCAGCTCATAGAATTCAGTCCACCTACTCTTCAGTCCATTCTTTTCAATTTGTATAACCAATTTGTTTTCAAAAGGACTCTTTGGAAAGACGAAAGAAAGAAAATGCAACAAGAAATTGATGAACAAAAGGAGGAAATAGAGGACTTAAAAGAGAAATTGCAAAGGCAAAACAAGAAAATGAACCATGCTTTAAAGCTAGTGGATCGGATTATTTCATTTAGGCCTCCTCCCAGAGTTTATGATATATGTTTAAAAGAATAATTTCTTTTGTTTCAGTTAATGATGACTATTAAGGATAAAGATTCATAATTTAAAATAGCTAAATAATTCTATGGTCTGTACCAATCCCTTCCTTCCTAGCAACAAAATCTACTTTGTGAACTTTACCTCCATAATTTTATTATTCCTGATGAAACTGATTGGAATCCTCTACTTTATATTGGAGATATACATCTAAAAGCTCTAATGTCATGGATGCATAATGAGACCAATTATGACAGGTAGTTAGATGCTTATAGAGATTAGGAGAGGTCAAAATTACCTTTAAGGGCTGAAAGTAGTAAGCTTGATGTTTTACTAAGGGAATAGTTAAATATTACTTATGGAAAAATAAAAGTAGAAACCAGAGAGAATTTTTGTTTGTAGAGAGAAAGTTTACAAAGAATATTAGGGAATTCCCTATTTTCCTTTCCAGCAAGCTCTAGAAGGTTCCAGAAATAGGTGGAGCAGATTACTAGAGGCTTTCAAGAAATCATAGCCATGTATCCCCCTTAACCTTGAAGTAGCCATAAACAGGGCACCCAAGTATATGCAATTAGAGAGGTAGATTTGGAATTAACTCTAGTGTCCTCTAACATTTCAGCCACCAATGCTCATGTGGCCCCTATATGATATTAATGCTACAAAGATAGATCAACTTCAAGAGGATTACACGGTGGATTACTAGCAAAAGACCAAAGGATTTTATTATACCTTCAAGAGCAAGAGAAGAGGAAAGACTGAAGTGGGAGAATTCAGGGGAAAGCTAAGAAATGCAATGCTTGAGAACAAGCATTATGCTTGAAGGGGGAAAATGATGGGTCTATAATTTATGTTTATTTTATGATACTTTTATGCTCTGTTTCAAACATTTTTAAGACACTTTTTATACCTTTTTAGTATTTGAACTTATCAACGTGCTATAAGTATAGTCAAACCAAAAAAACCCATGGGTAGATAATAGTTGATACACTCTAAATATCTTTTTTCCAAATGTTATACATATATTCCAGTCTTTCATATAATCATTTGAATGTGTGTTCTAATATTTAGATTAGTTGAATGGTTAAATACTTGAAGATATGTATATGCTACTAACTTGCCAAGGAAAGAGGAATGACTGAAGAATGGATCAGCAAGCATTGATGAAAAGTGAGGAAGACTTAGTCACGATGATGGAAGTCATTATGGTGCCATGAGACATGCCTGATAATTTTAAGGAAGAACCGTTCCAGAAAATATAGGAACATTTTTATGCTATATCTTCTCTACGATAAATATTATGTTAACCGGTTATGCAGCCTTTATGTTATTCTCTCATGGACTATTGTACTTTCCTTTCTTTATGGTGTGAGTTAAATTAGAAGTTATCTTTTTTGTTCAAATAAGCATCGATCTTCTATATAAAAGGGATAAGATGGTTAGATAGAGAGGGAGTTAGATGGTTGTATTATTGATATAATCTTTAAAAAAAATTACTTTCCCAGATTGGAGTGTTGTCTTATGATATTGTACAATCACTTTTATGGAAATACAATGAAAAAGTGATTTTGAGTTCCATTTTTTGTTGGTATCTAGTAGAATTCGACCAAGGTGGACCACTTGGAATGTGGATTACAGTAGATTATATTAAGTTGTTTGAGCATTTACAACAGTTCAAGTAAAGTTTACTTTTCTCTCCTATAGCAATATATACTATGTATGTTCTTGCAGCACAAGTGCAAAAATGATCATTGTAAATGCTTTCGGTTGACAGAATAGATTAAGATTGAATTTTTAGTTCTCAGCACCATTTTCATTAGTAGATGTGTGTATTTACTTTCCTGCAGCAATAGTGTAAGTTTCTTTCATGTATTTTCCTCCTTGTAGCTTAAGAAAAATCACTCCATGAGAGGCTTAGTGCACAAACCATGCTATCCCATTTCAAGTATACATCATTGGGTTGACAATTTAAATGCACTTCATGATAGGGAAAATGATACTTATTTTGAATATAGTATTCCTAGGAGAAGCCAAGACATGATTATTATTACCTATTATGGAGTTGTTCATCTAGCACTAGCATTGCATAGGGTTGAATAAATTTTGATTAAGTGTTTTTCCATTCTTCTGATGAAACTTATCATAAACTAGGTTGAACTTTATTACCGATCTCAAGGATTCCTAGATTTTAGGCGTGTAGCCTTATTAGCCCAAAACTAGGTCTTTGAACACTATTTTTGCTCAATAAATCTGAAACTTCACAAATGAGCCCCAAAAATTATTTACAATCCAGATACTCTTTTGGAAAATCTCAAATAATTTTGAGGTCTATGGTTTCTCAACTGTCCGGACAATACTTTTCATTTGTTGAGTCTCTTTCCTAGGAAATAGGCCTAATTGACTAGGTCACTTAGCTAGGTACTCAAGATCAATTCCAAATACTCTAAACATTGGTTATAGGGCTTCCTCCAATCCCTAATAGCACTTTCCAATCCTCACATACCATTCATCAATCCATCCCTACATTGTTTAATTCATTGTCATTGGCTTTGCTCTTAATTGGGACACCATGTCTCACCTAGGACAAGCCTTCCAACTGAGTTCCCTTCACTTATGGAACTTGTACAAGTTTTGACATTATGTACATAGGTTCCACTTTACTTCCTCCATGATTCATCAATTTTTCAAGGAGGGAAGTCATGGTGGAACCATTTTTTCACCGTAACCTCTCAAACTGGCAAGACATAGTCCAATGAGGGTTAGGCTTACAAAAAAAAGGAAAAGAAAAAGACACTTTGATCTATTTAAAAAACAAAAATCTAATCTAAGTCAATGAAATAAACAAACACAATTTTTCCCACTCACATTTTCAATGATAAGCTTCAAACTTCAATAGACTCTATTGAAAACTCAGAGAATGTAAACAACAAATCAATCTTGGGAACTGTGTCTCCAAGTTTTCTAACCTTGTACTTTTTCATTTAAAACTTTAAATACTATTTATATCCTTCACAAAATACTAGGTCCAATCCCTAACTAACATTTAGGGCATTTAGACATTTCTTGCCTGAAAATTGTAAAAGTTGTCAAAGTTTCTCGAGCAACTTTGACGACTTTTGCATTTTATCTTAGAAACTTTTCCTAGAGGTCCTCAAAGTGATCCAAACTAATCTCAAACCTATATAAAACTCAAGACACCTTAAAAAAAAATTCACTAACCTATTTCTAATCATTTCCACACTCTAGGCCCTATTTCACCAACTTGGCAAACTAAGTCCAACTAGTGGCATCTTAGTGCCAAGTACAAAACTTAAATTAACTACCTAAGTACTAGAATCTCTTGGAATCTTATTCTCTTCTTGACTTGGCTAAGGTCAAGTACAATCCAAAACACTAGGGAGTGAGCCTTCTCTATCCAGGTGCTCCCGCACTAGATAAGTTTAAATTTGAGAAGGAGATGCAGGAGGATTGATAGGAGAAATGAAACTTAAACCACCTTTATGATTTTACTGAGGAGGATTAATAGGAACTTTAATGCCTTATTCATTAATAAAAATTCCTAAACCTTTGTGTCCTTGTTGAGTGGTGATATCATGTCACGTATTGTAATTGGATTTAAATGTAGAGGAAGAAGGTGATTCATCTCGAGGTTTATGAGCATGTGTGGTATAAGGAGGAATAGTGGGAGAAATATCTCTTTGGGAAGGTTATCTTTTTAGGTGGAGGAGAAGAAATATCATCTAAATTTCTTGGAGAGAAATCATCTAGAAAATTTCTAACATCTAGATCAAGGATAATATTTTGAAGATTTTAAAGAGAAGCATTATAATTATGAGGTCTATCTATAATAAGATCACTAGGAACTTGAGCTTGAGTGGGGGGGATCAGATTAGGGGGGTTAGCATTAGGCTCATTAATAAAGACCCTTATTTAATCTATATATTCCATGCATTTTGTTCAAATGTGAATGGGAAACACACATGAAACATTGATAATGGTCTTTAAATAGTCTATGTAAGGAAGAGATATATTAGCTAACCTCATTATTCCATATGCAAGAATACCATGAAGGAATAGAAACATAATGAAATATGAGAAGCTATTATTCACTTCATGTGTTTGATAAAAAGAGGCAAGAAGAAATGTGATGACATAAGTAATTGCACACCAATCCAATTTAGAGAGTTCCATGTTAACAAATAACTAGATCTCAAAATAGGAGTGTGAATATGATCTACTATGATTGTAAAAGAAAAGCCAATAATATAGATCACACAAAGAGGATATAGACACCAAATCAGAAAGTATAATGCATAAAAGTGGCGTAAATTTAATTAGGGATATTTTTAGTGGTGATTATTCACCAATTGGCAAATATGTCCCATCGGGCCTATAGAAATTGGCAAAAAATGCGTAGTATAGAGGTTGACTGGTTCGCCCAGATTTTATAAAAGACATGTATATTGGTCGGCTTGTTCACCAATATTTGTACGTAATTTCACTACTATAGTCGGGTTGTTCACCCATTTTTATATACTATATTTTATTATTATTTTCCATGGATTAAGGAAGGGTGTATTTATCGAGGATCACCATTCACCAAAGGCCCATTGTCCCAAGTGAAATTTTTATTTGCACTAGGACCCAATTCGTCATGCATTATACATAATCATGTCCTAAAATCCCATCCTTTTCGCCTAGTCAATTATTTTAAATTACATGAAGTTCACCAAATATTAGTTGTTATCATATGCAATAGTCGGCCCCTTCGCCAAAATTTGAAATAAGCATTTTTATATAAGGATAGTTTCAAGAGATTTAGTAGTACAAAAATTTAGTTGATTCTGAGCTCACAATTGTGATCGGTAGCAAACCAGAAAAAATCCATAGTATCTTATACAAGTAAAATTTTATTGCAGCCTTAATTTGTTGGAGATGTCACAGTCAAAGTTAAATAGGAAGAGGACTATTGAAGGTGGAGAAGTCCAAGAGAGGCCAAAAAAATGTAAAAATATATCTTCATACTTTGGCGGGGGCAAACGTAATGGTGTTGGTCAAAGTGAGGAAGGTACATCATCAGAGGAACCTGTACAACTTCAAGGTTCTCAACCTACACAGGAGTCTATTCGACAAATTGGAGAACCTAATAAATCTGGTGACGAAGTTGTAGAACCTAATATCTCTGATGAAGATGACCTTGAAGAATAATTTCAAGTAAATAACCAGTACCAGGATGATTCAATCGACTTCGGTGATGATGATGGTTCAATTAATAGTAACACTAAAGGGAGAGGAAAATCAAAAGAAAAAACTAATCGTTAATGGGAGATGTCTAGGAGATTTAAATTTGATTGGGTGGAAAAGTATCCATTCATTGAACCCATGGATAATCCAATTTTAGGTGAGCCGCTAGTAGAATGTAGATGTATGATTTTTAGTTGGAAGCATAAAAAGGAAAAGCGGTTGTAGCTTAAACTAGACACCATAGAGAAACATGTTGGTAAAATTTACGAAATTAAAACTGTAGATGGAAAGGAAATAAAATATGTAAGATATAAAATAAAGGAGCAATGTCAACATAAAAGGAATGCTGAGGAATATTATTTGTCTCAGAAATTTAAGACGAAGCCTAGTGAAGTTCAAGGTTCTATTAATGCTATTTTTGCAAAAGTAAGTGAAGTAGAAGAATGCGGAAAAGTTGTTCAATTAAGTAATATTTTCCATATTTTGAGTAGAAGTCATCCAATGATAGACTATCTAGAAATGAGTGGTTTGTTACACTTTCTAAAATTTCCTAACTATCCTATCACTCATTGGTCAATAAACAGTGGATGGGAATGGGAAAGTTGTATTGCTCGGGTTGAAATAGAGGATGTACAGAAAAAAATAAAAGAGTCAACCTTTATTGCATTGTCCTTAGACGAAGTTACAGAAATAGATAATACGTCATGGGTATGCATGCATGTTTATACTATACTGAATAATGTCCACCAACCACATCTACTAACTATTATAAAATTGAAGGACAATGTGACATTGGAAACTTTATTTCAATTAGTAAAGAGCCATTTAATTGAATATAGAGCTATGGATGAATTGACAATAGAGAAGAAGTTGATCTGTGTTGGAGCAAATGGAGCTTTAGTAATGCAAAGTCATAGGAATGTTCTTTGCAAAAGATGCAGGCTTCTTGTTCACCATATGTTGTTGGCATTCACTCTATGGCCCACAGGATGAATCTTTCTTTTAGAGTTGTGATGAAGTTTCCTTTAGTAAATAAGGTTGAATATTTAGTAAGAGAGTTGTACTCATATTTTTGTCGACATCCCAAACATTTTAGGGAATTTCAACACTTTGCTAATGGAATTACCAATGGAAACAAACTTCTTAAAGATGTTGATACCAGATGGATCTCTTTAGATGGACTAGCGCATCAATTTTTTTCCAAATATCAATCTTTGATTGGACTTATGTACAAAAATTGTGACAATGCAAAAAATCAAAGATGTGGTGACCTGCTTTGGAGATTAAGCAATATAGAGACACTTTTGACTTTAGCATCTCTTCTTCCCATGCTAGAAGAAATGACGTTGATTATGAAAAAATCCCAGCAAAGAGCTATGTATATTGCAGAATATGCTTAGTTGTGTAGAATGTCATGCATGGCCCTCAATAATCTCTATCGAAATGACCCAAAATTATCCAATGAAAAATTTGATCACTGGCAGAAACTATAAGATTTGGATAATCCTGATAATTATTTAAAGATCATGGAAAATGGATAATTATGTGTATGTGTAAGGGGATTTCAGATACCAATGTACTACAGTGCCCCAAAGAAGTGAGCTACAAGAGTTACAAGGGAAGATTTTACCAAGATTGTGGTGTCTATAGCAGCCCATGCAAGGGACATAGCCTATAAGGTTTCCTTTGAAATAAGATCCCGATTCCCATATGAAAAACTACTTGAGGCCATGGAAATTATGTTCCCTCAATATTGGTGCTTAAACTGTAAGGAAGATTATCATAATAGGTTGTTGACTTTGATAAGGGGATTTTGCAAATCTGTAGAATTCACTAGAGTGACTATTAACGGAATTTTAGATGAGGGTCTTCTTAGATAGTAATCGGGCACTTTTGCAAGGACTATGAAGCATCAATATCAAATAATGCATAACCTACACATGAAGAGGGCTCGGTAACAAGGCTTTAGATAGAACTAAAACATAGCACAATGTTGCGTGATGAAATTTCAGAGTTCTTCAAGTTTGTTGATCTATGTCAAACCATGATATTGGGTTTGGTGGAGGATGAGAGAGTTTTAAGTGCTATGGGCTTCCTAACATCAAAGCTAAGAAATAAACTATACACGAATTTGGAAATATGCTTGAGGGTCTACACATCTAGGTATGATGTCAATACTTTTCCTTATCAAAAAGAAATTGAAATATGGAATAAAAGATGCAAAAGAAGAGGGTTGGGCAACACTATTAACCAATCTCTAACTCCAAATGGGACAACTATAGGTGGCAATGGGAGTGGGATTCATAGAAGCGGAGGTCAAAGTGAAGAAGACACAAATGAAAATGAAGATAACAATAAAGGAACTAGAATACCAGAATTAGATGATGATTACACTGCTGAGATGAATTGGAAAATTTAGGAAATTTATTCTAAATTAGCAGTAGCAATCAATAGGTATTTTTTGAACTTATTAACTACTATATCCTATCATTCAATGTTCATTTTAGAAAAGAAAGAATGTATTATGTTTCATCATTAAAAATTGAGAATAAAGAGTATCATTACTGTAGTTTGTATCGTATCATCAGTGATTATTCATATTTGAAATTCCTAAATGAAATTTTGTGTTCCAATAGCATATAACAAAGTAAATCAACTAAGAACAACTGAATGAAATAGAGTAACTCAACATACATTAAATTGGAAAACATGAAAATTAGATAGAGCACAATTTGTTTTGTATTCATTTACAATACATTACAATTTACAATAGTTCAAAATTCAAAGCAATGTTTGTAGGTCATTCCAAACATCCTCTGATGGCAAAACAATTTGGTTCATAGTATAGTCATGCTCTTGCAACTTCGTTAGAAATTCATATTTGGAAGTGTGACTTGACAACACTGTTGCTTCTAAAACTCCATTCAAAGTTCTCACCGATTTGATGAAATCCATGAATGTATCAAGAGATATGTCTATATGAAGAAAGTGTAAATCAATATTTATTTTTTCCTACAACCTTATTTTATAAATTTCTCTTCCAATGAACTTATTTGCATCAAATCCCTTAGGCAAACTAATACTTTCCACATTCGCTTTCCTTTTTTCCATCTTTGTGATCTTCTTAGCTTTGTCATCCAATTCTTGTTCTTCCCTTATCTTCTCACATTTTTGAATGATACTTGATACCTTTAATGAGGCATCAAGGCGGGTGCTAATTCCCTTGTTTGCTAGATAACTATCACTCTTACTATAGAGTTATTGCATAATATCTTTTGCATTCTTTTCTTTCTTGACAACATCCATGTTCTATTCAATGTCGTTATGGAGCTTCCAATAACATACTCTCATACTTTGAATAATTTCAAACCACTCACACAAGCTATGAGACATCCCCAATATTTGGCCCCAAATGTGTTCTTTTGTCACTAGTACATTTGAAGCCAAATTCTGGCATCCATTTGTCGGATTTGCAATGCCTATTTGTCGACATTTTGACATATGTGTCTATCACCATTTTTGTGTTGCAAATTGCGACGAAAGTGCTCGTCGTCAGTCTTCTGACATCACCATCTATCATAATCTAGCACATCAATACCAACTTTGTTATGGCATTTCTTACAGTAGACCTATCGAAACTCTGACAAACCATATGGGTATCTCGTCGGAACTTGTTGTCGGAATAGCGACGCCTATGCAATGATTATCTGATAGGAAAATGTTAGAATAACTAAGAGGAGGGTGAATCAGTTATCTAGTGTCCCAATTCTAGATATATAATTCAAAACATCTTCTTTGTTTTCTGCTCGTCGGTAAGCAATAATAACTCTTACTGTTTGTGCTTTTACCGATTACCAGTCTAATACTGATAACAGTTTACCAATCAAATCTAACATGAAACATGCAAAGTATGATAACAAACAAATATCACAATCAACACATAACACAAGAGATTTAACATGGAAACCATGTAAAGGGAAAAACCACTTGGGACCGGCAACCCAAAATTGTTCACTCTTCTGAAGTGAGGTTGGTTAAGACCCAACCCTGTTAAAGGTTACAAACACACTGTCAGGTGTGACCTTGTTAGAGGATTTTAGACTAGAAGTTATTGTCCAACTAGCATTCACTATGGGTTTGACAGGATAACAATGTTCATTCTATGAATGATACATCATAAGACTTTCAGAGTCCACTCAGTTAAGAGATTTAGACTATATACAATGGTTAAATATGTAACAGTAAAATGACCTGCCTTAATACAACTTCAATTATAGATTATAGATCAATATTTAGTCCATACAAATCCTTCTGATCAATAATTCACTTCAGATTCAATACTGTATCAACTTACTGTCCATTGGTAATAGCTCTTTGTAGCTCGGTAATTGCTCTGCAGCTCGGTTCTCACTAACCAGTATGATTAGAATCCATGAAAACCTTATTCATGTGATAATCCTGTAGCTTCTTCTTCTTCTAGCACATTTCATAAATAAATTTTGTTCTCTTATATAGACAAGTAAATCATTTTCTTCTCCACCATCAGATTTTGCCGCTTAATCACATTCATAGATTTTTCCACTTAAAACTTTCTTGATACTTATGTCAATAACACATTTCAATCTACTCCGTTAGATCTTCCTTGAATTTTATTAGTCATCGATCTTTGTAACAAACATTATCTGTTACCTCAATGTTATACTCTTGCCAGCTCATCAATCTTATCGGCTAAATTAATCATTTAATTCATTCTATTCCGCTCGATTAACAAAGAATGTGTCAGTGAACATTGCTTGGTTTATACTACAGTCGGTATACACTACACTCCATCGGTGTATACTAGAAATGCTTCATTTACCGACAACACTGCTTTGTGTCTTTTAGCTCTATACTTCATTATAGATGAATGCAACATAATAAAGTCAATATCATCAAGTCATAGACTCATCAAAAAGTTACTCAATGTGTTCCTTATCCTCATCTGTCTTGTACATCTTTCCTCATGTAGATTTTTCTATTCTTCATCTCTTTTCCACTTTTCTTCAGATGTCTCGGTGTAGTAACTTACAAGATAAGTGTTGTCAAACTAGTTGACATCAATGACAACATAATAATGATTTAATCATATTACATATCTAATCAGCAACTTCTTAGTGATCTTGCAGTCATAGATCCTTCAATCAGATTCCAAATCAGTTGTAGTCCAACAATCTCTCCCTTTGGCATTGATGGCAACTCAAGTAATATGAAATGTACCATACACATACCAAATATACATTCTACAACTTTGTGAACAAATGATGTAAGTTGAATAGACTTAATATGTTTAATCACTACGTTACTGAACTAGCATTTAAGTAATATAGCTTTACCTTTCTGTAGTTGTGATCTTTTTCTTTGTAACTGATCTTCAATACTATGTCTCATTCAGATTGTCTCTCCCTTAGATAATTGTCATCGGTGCTTGTTCCTTTTTAGATTTTGTTTATCTCTCCCCTTTTCATTTCATATGGTTTATCTCTCCCTTTGATAGCAATACCAAAGAAACAAATAAACAATTAGCTCTGTAGTAGCCAAGTAACTCTCTGTGGTGTTCAGTACTTCCTCTGTATCTCTATATACTGATATCTCATCGGTTCAAGTTCTCAATCTTAATCACAACCTTGAACATGATTCAAAGTGTGAACTATGTTGCATCAACATGAATGATCTTCTGATAAAAATAGGCTGATGCAACATCCAGATCACCTTAGTGACCGATAGACAGGGGACGGACCCCAAGTTTAGTCGTCAAGTATTCAAATGTGTCCTTTGGTAGGGGCTTTGTAAAAATATCAGCAAGTTGTTCTTTAGATGTAACAAATTCTAACTTTACTTGCTTCTCTTGCACTTGTTCTCTTAATTAATGATACTTAATAGATATATGCTTTGTCTTAGAGTGCATCACAGGATTCTTTGAAATATTAATAGCACTAGTGTTGTCACAGTATATAATCACCGGGTCAGTGATTACCTCATTCATTTCTTCCAACACTTGTTTGATATATGCAATGTTTGAACAGTTAGTAGCAGCAGCAACATATTCTGCTTCAACTATAGACTGAGAAATACAAGCCTACTTTTTACTTATCCAGGTTACAAGTCTTTCACCAAAGAAAAATGCTCCTCCGGTGGTGCTTTTTCTATCATCCACATTTCCAGCCCAATCAACATCGGTGTAAAATTTTAATTCAAACTTCCCTTCCTTAGAATACCATAATCCATAATTCTGTATTTTCTTCAAGTATCTTAAGATCCTTTTTGTAGTGATCATGTGTGATTCTCTAGGGTTAGCAGAAAATCTTGCAACAATTCCCACAGCATGTGCTATATCTGGCCTACTGTGAACTATGTACATTAACTTACCAATCATAGATTGGTAAAGTGTCTGATTTACCTCAGTAGTTTCATCCTCCTTTGTCAATTTGCATCCAATAGCCATCGGTGTTCCCACAGGTTTAGCATCTTCCATGCCAAATGTCTTTAGTACTTCCTTTATGTATTTAGATTGTGTGATGAATATGCCATCACTCTGCTGAATCACTTGAAGTCCACGATAGACATTTCAAATTCCTTTTGCATTTCATCAGCAAATGCCTTGCAGACAAGATCTAAGCCACCAAAGATAATATCATCAACAAATATTTCAGCAATGATAATAGTATCATCAATATCATCTTTCACATACAAATTGTTGTTTTCACTTGTTCTAACAAATCCAATACTTAACAAGTAAGTATGCAGTCTTTCATACCATGCTCTTAGTGCTTGCTTTAGTCCATATAAAGCTTTATGTAATCTACATACCATGTCTTTATTGCTGGGATCGACAAATCCTTCAGGTTGTTCAATGTAGACTTCTTCTTCAAGTATACTATTCAAAAATGTTGACTTCACATCCATTTGATAGACTTTGAATTGCTTATGTGTAGCATATGCAAGTAGCATTCTAACTCCTAATCTAGCAGCAGGTGCAAAGGTCTCACCATAATCAATGCCTTCTTCCTGTGCATATCCCTTCCATACTAATCTATCTTTATTTCTTGTGACTTCACCATTTTCATTCAATTTATTCCTATAAATCCACTTAGTACCGATAACATTCTTATCTTTTGGTCAGGGTACTAAGGACCAAGTTTTTTTCTTTTCTATTTGTTTTATTTCCTCTTTCATTGCATTAACCCATTCTTCATTCTCTAATGCAACTTTCACAGTTTTAGGTTCAAATTCACAAATTAGACATGTACCTTGTCTTGTTTTGCTTCTAGTTTGCATTCCAGCATGTCTGTCTCCAATGATTTGTGTTTCAGGATGGTGTCTTCTAACAAAACTAGCCAAGACTTGATTTCTCCTTTCTTGTTCATCCTGCTTAGGGTCATTTCCTTGCTTGGTAGCTTCTTCATGTTCATCGGTTTGTAGTGCCTGTCGTACTACATTGTTTCCCTGCTGACTAGTTGTTATAGCTTGTGGTGTCGATAGATACTCTGGATGTTCAATGTAAGTGAATCTACCATAATCTTCTAGTTCATTTGTACTTTCCTCTATGTACTTTTCATCAAACTCATCAACATGAACATTAGTACTTTCAACAATCTTATTTGTAACCTTATTCAAACATTTGTATGCTTTACTTGTAGTGGAATATCCCAGAAATATCCCTTCATCTCCTTTAGAATCAAACTTCCCATTTCTTTCATCTTTCAATATAAATCATTTACTTCCAAAAAATTTGAAATAACTTACAGTAGGTTTGTGTCC
Organism: Chamaecyparis obtusa; assembly: GCA_027943335.1. NCBI lineage: Eukaryota > Viridiplantae > Streptophyta > Pinopsida > Cupressales > Cupressaceae > Chamaecyparis > Chamaecyparis obtusa. The sequence goes on from BSBK01007681.1 coordinate 876,162, forward strand.
AAACCATAGTTCATAAGGTGTTCAGTTGGAGTCCTTCTTTAGTTGTACTCGGTTAAGAACATATACAGTTGTGCTGATAGCTTCCCTCTAATATGTCTGAGCGACATTCTTCTATATCATTGATGTTCTAGCACAATCAATTATAGACCTATTCCTTCTTTCAGCAATGCCATTTTGCTGAGGTGTTCTCAGTGTCGATACCTACCTTTTGATTCCATGCTCATTGCAAAAGTTAGTAAATTCATCAAAGATAAATTCACCTCCTCTATCAAATCTTAAGCATTTTATTTACTTTCCAATTTCTTTCTCTCCCTTAGCTTTATACCACTTAAACATTTTGAAGGCTTCATATTTCTCTTTCAAGAACATGACAGTCATCAGTCTAGTGTAATCATCAACAAAAAGAATAAAATATCTATCACCAAAATAGCTCTGAGTTCTCATAGGACCACATAGGTCAGTATGAACCAATTCAAGTATCTCCTTTGTTGAATAGTATTTTCTTTTAAAACTAGACTTAGTCATCTTACCTCTTTGACATTCATGGCACATAGCATGATCAGGTTTTGTTAAGTTAGGTAGTCCTCTAACTCTTTTCTTTCTACTATTCTTGATCATGTTGTCAAAGTTCACATGGCATAACCTTCAGTGCCACAACCAAGTATCTTCATCCTTTATTAGCAAACAAGAAGACTGATCCATATCAAGATAAAATAGATTACCTCTGGATTGTGTACTAGTTCCGACAAGTCTTCCTTCATCATCATAAATCTTCACCTTTTTGCTCTGAAAAGCCAGTCGGTGGCCTGAGTTGTTCAACTGTGCCACACTTATCAGATTATAGTTTAGTCCATCTACCCAGTATGCATTTTCACATTGTAGTCTATCATTGATCATCAGTGAGCCTTTACCTCTTACCATACAAGGTGCATCATTTCCCATTCTCACAGATCCTCCATTATATTCAAGAAGATGATCAAACTTCTCTACATCACTGGTCATATGATGTGTGCAGCCACTATTTATGATCCATGTATCATTTCTGCTTACTTTAGAGATTAGTGTTGTCTCTTCATGTTTCTCTTCCTCTTTTGAGTCATCTTTCATAGCAACAAATACAACTTCTATATCATCATCAAAATCAGATTTAGTTTCAATATCTTCGGTTATGTAACATACCTTTTTGCCTTTTTCATCTCAGTTGTCTTTGTTGTTGTGTTGGTAACCTCTGTTGACTCTTCTCCCATAGCTTCCTTCAGATTAGTCTTTGGATCTATCATCATCTTTCTTTTGAGGACATCTAGCAGTGATGTGACTGACTTTTTTACAATTAAAGCATGCTAAAGGTAGCTTGCCTCTATACCTTCCTTTTCCTTTGGGCAATCTTTGAGCCATAAGTGCTTTAAGCTCATCAAGTTCATCATTGGTATTGTCATCACTATCACAATTCTTACCATTCCTGCTAGACTTTCCAATCTTCAGAGAAGACATGAAAGCGGATTCAATAGAAGGAACAACACTGTTATAAAAATTGTTTAATTCAAAGGTTTTAAGTTTACCAATCAGAGTTTCAAGAGTAAGGTTGGATGTAGCTCTTGTTTCATGAATTGCAAAAATCCTGATTGCATAAACTGGTAGCAAAGTTCTGAGAATCTTGCTTATCATTGTTTCATCATCAATCACTCCATCAGATGCTCTAATAGCATGTACCACTTTTTTGAGTCTATTTTAATATGGGACAATGTTCTCACCTTCTTTCATTCTCATTTCATCAAATTTGCCTCTCATACTTTTAGCTCAGGCTCTTTTGACATTCAGATCTCCACTATAGATTTGTGCTAATTTATCCCACATTCCTTTGGTAGTTGTTCATGTCTTGATATCTTCAAATTCAGCGTCAGTATAGGCAGTAGCAAGTTCCATCATAGTAACATTGTGTTCATGCTTATCCTTCAGTTGATCAATAGTTAGGGGACCAGTGGGTGGTTGCATGTAGCCATTTTGCATCAGATCTAGTGCTGAGTTCCCAATTCCAGATATGTGTAGCTTCATTCTTCTTTTCCATACTATGAAGTTCTCTTTATTTAGTTTCGGTACTTCCCTCTTATACATCTTGAGACCTTTATGCTTAAGTCCTTAAAACTTTGTTCCAAGAAACACAGCTCTGATACCAATTGTTAGAATAACTGAGAGGGGGGTGAATCAGTTATCCAGTGTCCCAATTCTAGATATATAATTCAAAACATCTTCTTTGATTTCTTCTTGTCAGTAGGCAATAATAATTCTTAATGTTTGTGCTTTTACCGATTACCAGTCTAATACTGATAACAGTTTACCGATCAAATCTAACATGAAACATGCAAAGTATGATAACAAAAAAATATCACAATCAACACATAACATGAGAGATTTAACATGGAAACTCTATAAAGGAAAAAACCACCTGGGACCGGCAACCCAAAATTGTTCACTCTTCTGAAGTGAGGTCAGTTAAGACCCAACCCTGTTAAAGGTTACAAACACACTATCAGGTGTGACCTTGTTAGAGGATTTTAGACTAGAAGTTATTGTCCAACTAGCATTCACTATGGGGTTGATAGGATAACAATGTTCATTCTATGAATGATACATCATAAGACTTTCAGAGTCCACTCGGTTAAGAGATTTAGATTGTATACAATGGTTAAATATGTAACAGTAAAATGACCTACCTTAATACAACTTCAATTGTAGATTACAGATCAATATTCAGTCCATACAAATCCTTCTGATCAATAATTCACTTCAGATTCAATACTATATCAACTTACTATCCATTGGTAATAGCTCTTTGTAGCTCGATAATTGCTCTACAGCTTGGTTCTCAATAATCAGTATGATCAGAATGCATGAAAACCTTATTCACGCGATAAACCTATAGCTTCTTCTTCTTCTGACACATTTCATAAATAAATTTTGTTCTCTTATATAGATGAGTAAATCATTTTCTTCTCCACCATCAGATTTTGCCGCTTAATCACATTCATAGATTTTGCCGCTTAAAACTTTCTCGGTACTTGTGTCAATAACATGTTTTAATCTGCTCTGTTAGATCTTCCTTGAATTTTATCAGTCGTCGATCTTTGTAACAAACATTATCTATTACCTCAATGTTATACTCTTGCCATCTCATCAATCTTATCAGCTAAATTAATCATTTAATTCATTATGTTCCACTCAGTTAACAAAGAATGCATCGGTGAACATTGCTCGATTTATACTACGGTCGGTATACACTACACTCTGTCAGTGTATACCGAAAATGCTTCATTTACCAACAACACTGCTTTGTGTCTTTCAACTCTATACTTCATTATAGATGAATGCAACATAATAAAGTCAATATCATCAAGTCATAGACTCATCAAAAGTTACTCAATGTGTTCCTTATCCTCATCTGTCTTGTACATCTTTCCTCATGTAGATTTTTCTATTCTTCATCTCTTTTCCACTTTTCTTCAAATGTCTCGATGTAGTAACTTACAAGATAAGTGTTGTCAAACTAGTTAACATCAATGAAAACATAATACTAATTTAATCATATTACATATCTAATCAACAACTTCTCAGTGATCTTGCAATCACAGATCCTTCAATCAGATTCCAAATCAGTTGTAGTCCAACAGAAAACCCATCAAACATTTATCATGATTGTCACACCTATCTATCGAGAATGAGTTATCTCTAACATTATACCTATTGGAATAGTGATAGATCTGTAGTGACTATTTGACAAGTACGCTCATCAGTGGTATAGCATTCATGTCACAATGATCTATCAAAAATGAGTTCTTTCTGACATTTGACCTGTCGAAAGAGAGACGAAGATGCAATCATTGTTCGACAGGTAAACCCGTCAGCGGTATAGAATTCATGTCGCAATGATCTATCAAAAATCATTTATCTCTGACATTATATCCATCGACATAGCAACAAGAAGTAGTAAACATCCGACGGGAAAACCCGTCGGAGGTATAGCACCACTGCCGAAAGAGTTTTCATTCGTGTCAAAAAAGTGACAAATATGCACATTAAAGATAACAAAGCTCAAGAGACCATCATAGGTTGTCTCTTTCTTTGGTCTATATTATTGACAAAATGTCTCTTTATCTGGGGATTTGAAATAATTTAATAGAATATTTTCATGATAACGTATATTATCTAAGTTGACGTTGCATGAATTTATCTACTTCGTGCACTTGTAGATTATGAGGATGGTGATAAATAATCATCTCCTCCCATGGCCTAAATTACTCAAGCCATGGGAGGGGATGCTTCTTTATGGCCATCCTTGTAGTATACAAGTTCGCAAAGTATATAAATTCGTTCAGCGTTAAACTAAAATAATGTACGTTATACATGAAGATATTCCATTAAATTCTTTCAAATCCCCGCATTTGATGAGCTAATGAAAGGTAAAATATTTTGTCAATAATATAGACTGAAGAAAGAGACCAACTATGATGGTCTCTTGAGCTCTGCTATCTTTAGTCCTAGCTACTGAGTAAGGCTTGGAAGACTTATACCTGTCGATTGTTGAGAATAATCACTGCCTTGCCTTTATGTACACTGCATAGTATCCAATATAATTGATCCCAATCTTGCAAAAACATATTACACTCATGCATCTCATCAATACTAGAGGCCTGAAGTAATTTTATACGATCACTAGCACATTTCATGCATGGATGAGAAACAGTATCCAAAGTTTCTAGATTCTGAGAAGAGGTATGAGTGGAGGCCAAAGAAGGGATATTTGTGAAGGTTTTATAGACATGGGTTACTAAATCATCATCTATGCGCTAGTACTCAATCTGGAAACCCTCGTATGTATATAGCCACTCTAGAAAATCTCCACAAAAATCCCTTCTGGCCTCCACTGCATATACGTCTTCTCAGAATCTAAAAACTCTCCATTATTGATTCTCGTCATTTTTTCAGCATCTTCATGGACTGAGACCTTAAATTATTGAGCTTCTCTTTTTTTTGAGAATAGTTTAACATTCTCTACTTAACAGGGCCAACCACGTGAAGGTGGAATCTCATCTGGCCCCTACTAGGAGCCTCTTATGACCCTTTATGACATTTTAAGGCCTCTAAGATGCATTCTTAGGGATCATAAAGGGTCGTAAAGGGTCATAAGGGGTCTTGAGACACAATAGCTGAGAAACATAAATGTAGGCATCATGGTCAAAAGATTTTGGAGACACAACATAATTGAGTGGTATACCTAGATGATGCAAAGCAACCACTACTCCTCTGGTTCCAAGTCAACACTACAGGATCCAAAAACCATAGATAAGGGCCATAACTACCAAAATAATATAGGACCTTGTATTATTTTGGTCATTATGGCCCTCCTCCGCTCTCTAAATTTATTCCTTATCTATGGTTTTTGGATCCCGTAGTGTCAACTTGGAACCAGAGGAGTAGTGGTTTCTTTGCATCATCTAGGTATACTACTCAATTATGTTGTGTCTCCAAAAAATTTTGACCATGATGCCTAAATTTATGTTTCTCAACTGTTGTGATATCTACATCACAGTCTGTAGTTGTTGCAGTAGCAAAGCATCAAGTGCCATCTTCAGCACAATATGATCACTAGATAGGTCTGTATGTTTTATGAAACACCTATCCACAATAGAATGGGAAGACATCTTTCTAGCCTAGGCCTAGATCCTACCCCAATTATTGAAGGATCCAGGTCCAGGCTAGAAAGGTATCTTCCCATTCTATTTAAGTTGTATTCCTTATTCTTGTTAAACTTCCTTGGTATGGTAGGCTTGGTCTCTACAGTACTCTTCTTCAATCTGTGTTCTACGATAAGCATTTTATTCTTCTTCCTAATTGCAGCCAGAGCTTCCTTTTCATTAGGATTCAACTCCACTTCCCCATCTCATCATCCTCATCACACTCAGCTGCCATCCTAATCCATTCTTCCCTCTCCAGTTCTTCAAGCCTCTATAAGATATCTAGATCAATAAAGTCTGCAACATTGTGTCCATCCATGATCTCAGGAATATCATTGTCTTTTCACTCTTCATTTTCCAAAATATATTGCTTCTTCAAGCTTGCAGAGTAATCTTATTAATAAAAGAACTCTTTCCAACATTAGGGTACCCACAAATCAAAATAGTTGATGTTATTGGTGCTTGTGCTCAAGGATATAGATTCACTATTTTGAAATGGCCAAATCATTTTTATTTTGATTGCAGAGAAAAAGAGCGGGATAAACTGAGCGGGTGAAAGCTGAGCATGAGAGAAGGTATATGATTTCTTCATCTTTGATTGGCATCTTTGACGGGAAATGTCTTTTGAGCCTCTAGCATCATATTCGACCACAAATTTTAAATGCATTGCATTTTATTTGATCATGAATGCTCTCTGAAATGACCAATCATGTTTTCTATTCGCTTATATTGAACATGATTCTTTTGGTGCTTTTTTTCCCATATTCATTAGATAAAAATCATGGCGACAACCACTTAGCCATCTTTTTGATGTTCTAGGTATTTTACAAAGATACAAGTATGTGGATTTATCATTTAGTTTCTTGCAGTTATTGGTCAAATGCAAATATTTTGTCAAGTTGAAAGGGCAAGAAATCAATTTGGTGTTTTCAGTTTATGTTAAAAGTTGATTTGGTAAAATCCTCAGAAAACACACTACATGTTCTAAAATGTAAAGAAGTTGAATGTTAAATGTAAGATATATATCTCATCCATAGTAATCAAAAGAAAGGACATGAAACTAAAGAGATTTACCAATCCAAAAATATAAGCGAATAGAAAACATGATTGGTACCTTATGAATTGGTTTTTGAGGTGCACAATCTTCATCAATCTCCTTAGAAGAAGACCCCTCCTCAGTGCTACTTCTTTCTTGTTTAACAATTGATTTGGAAAAATGAATTTAACACAAAAAAAAATTGCAAAATTGAACCAATGGCATGTTTACAACAAAGAAATAGAATGATAATAATATGATGATGTATGCACCCTAAAATGGTTGCCTAGACTTTGGGCCCCATTTTTGCAATTTGTCAAATCCCTGAATCAATATTTTCAAAAATCAACATTTTTCAAATATATCAATTTCCTTGATCAAATCATAATCAATTCAATATTTCCTAAGGTTTGAGCCTTATTTAATTTTTAAAAAAATAAAAATAAAAATCTTATTTAATTAAGAGAATAAATCTCTTTTAATTAATTAAAAATCTCTTTTAATTAAATAATAAAATCACTTTATTCTAAGCCTTTATTTAATTAAAAGGAATTTCCTCCCCTTTTATTTAAATAAAAAATCTCCACTTTTCTTCTTATCCTATGTTGCACAAATAAAGCATTTAATTCTTATTTATAAAGAAAAATAAAATAAAAAATTAAAAGAAAAGCACTTTTTGTCTCACATGGACATAAAGTAAATGCTCAACATAAAGTAAATGCTTCTAATTTTTCTATTGGAGGATATTTGTGCACAAGGATCAAGCTTCTTTTTTTCTCCACCGTTGATTAAATCTTTTGCCTCTTAATCTCCATGGTCCATTGATTTTTCACCTCCTATAAAAGAAGAGCTCTCTTCCTCATTTGCACACACAATACATACTTGAATTATTATGCTACAGGTTTTCTAAGTCATTGAAGCTTTTGGAGATATTCTTGCATCAAGTTTTGAAGATTTGGAGCATCATTGGCATTCATCTTGCATCTACATCACATCCTAACTTGCATCATAGTTGCATCATCATGGTATCATTTCCTTTCATGTTTTAGATTAATCTCACATAGTTTAATTAGAGGGTTTGTAACTCTTTCATTTCCATTTTCATAGCTTAATTGCATCTTCATTCTCATAAGATTAATTTGCATTCTAATATAGATTTTCATAGCATTACATTCATTTAAAATCTCTCATTGTGTGGTTGACTAGCAAGGTCATGAGTTTATAGCTCTAGCTGAGAGCAATTTTACAAATCTTGCAACTCCATGCATAGAGAGCTATGGATCGATTTGTGAGGGCTCATTCTTCAGTTTTCTTGCATATAAGGATTCATATAAGTGTGACAACATTTTAGCACACATTTTTTGGTGCCCACCGTGGGGCAACTCACTTTTTACATGCTAGTTTTGATTATTTTTGGAGCTAACCCTTGTGCAGATTTGTTTGGAGATGAAAAACCCTAGATTTGAAAGATTTGATCATATCTCCCAAATGGCTTGGTATTTTGGTCTAAAAATTTATTTACAAGTTGGAAACATATCAAAGAAGCTCCAAAAAAAATTTTAGAATTTTCAGAGGTGATTTGTATTTTTTATGATTTTTTCTTAATTTTTCATAAAAAATCAATTTTTGGCGCAAATCAGTGTATTTTTCAGAAATTTTTACATTTCTAGAAAGGTCTTAAAATTCTACAGGGGGTCCATTCAATGTTTTTTTAATTTAGAAATAATATCATAGCTCATTTGGTTAATTTATAAAAGCCAGTATGTTTTGATAAAATGGGTCTCTAGGGCACAAATGAAAAGATTTTTCTGAATTTTTTACATTTTTGGAAAGCTCTCTATTTTTTGATAGAGGTTTTTTTTTTTCATTTTGGATTTGGGGTCTAAATTCATGTGGTAAAAATCAGATCTTGTTGACTAGGTCAAATGCAAAAAAAAAAAAAATTTTGTGATGGGTATGCACTTATTTTTCATTGTTCATTGCATGATATGAGTTATCATTTAGATTATTTGCTAGTTATCATTGCTCTTAATAATTTATTTTCAGATCTAACCCTAGGGTTTGCATAAGTTGGATATACATTGCATAACTTGTTTGCTTATTTTCTTGTCTTGTTCATTTGAAGGTGCTCTTGCTTTCATGGAAAATATTTAAAACAAAGCGTTGGACTTGAGGTACTTTGTTCCATCTCTACAAAATTTGAATTTTGGGATTAAAATAGAACCTCTCATATGTTTGGCTTGAGTGTTTACATACTTTCATAGAACACATTTCAATTGATGGTCTTAATGGGAAATAAATGAACATAGATTTGCTTTCATACAAGTTTGTGTAAGTGAATGCTTGTGTTTAAACCTTAAGTAATTCTTGGTTCCAATATCAAATATCTCATTGAGTGATTGAGGGCATGGATTCATTTCTTGTTTACATAGGGAGTTAAATGCACCACTTTGTGGACTCACTCTATGTTTACTTGGAAAGTTAAATATTTCATTGATTCAACCCTTTGTCATTTGTGAGTAGTATTGATAAGCAAATTTAGATTACTTGTGATTGATCTAGATTGCTATCTTGGGTTATTAGACTCGCTAATCCATTGGCTCCTCATTTCTGCCCCGTGGTTGCAAGATCAGTGCCACATTAAAGGGGAGGGGTCTACAGGAAAGAAGCGTTAATTGCTCCACTAGGCAACCCTTTTGTGCTTTTTGGAACTCACTTATTTTCTAAGGTGTGGACTCACTTTGAGTTGATGTGAGGAGTTAAATGTTCCACATTTGGACTCACTTTGAGTTGGTGTGAAGAGTTAAATGTTCCACTTTTGGACTCACTTTGAGTTTGTGTGAAGGGTTAAGTGTTCCACTTTTTTGGACTCACTTCACATTCTCTTGAAGGGTTAAATGTTCTACTTTTGGACTCGCTTCACATTATCTTAAAGGGTTAAATGTTCCAATTTTGGACTCACTTCGCATTTACTTGAAGAGTTAAGTGTTCCACCTTTAGTGCTCTAAATACTTTTGATAGTGAATTACTTAGTTTTTATTTCTAGAAGGCCTGCTTGGGGACACACCACCTCAAGGGATGACCTTAACTCCTGTGTTCCAGCGGAGTATAAATATCAAGAGGTGAATCCAAAGACACCTCTCTTGGGAATTGAGTTTGATATCACTCTTGGCTAAGCCTCAAAGAACTTTATATCTTTGAGAAGTGAAGGAGGAGATTTGGGTTACCGTCTCCCCCCGGCTGTGTGATTTTGGATTCTTCTCATCTACGGATTTGGGCCTCACGTACCTTGTGTATATCAAGGACTCTTTTTAGAAAGCCACGTATATCCTTATAGACAGCTTGTTAAGGTGTTGTTGTGTTCTATGTGCCTGCTAAAATATTTTCAAGAACATACACAAGTAGAATCTTTAAGGAGTAGCATACTAAGTCACTATCTCTATTCATGCGCAAGGTTGCTTTGTCCCTTGCTCATTGCTTGAAGACTATTTGCTTGAACTCCTTGGTTGTTGTTTTATGTGCTTGATCATCATTGCAAAATCTTTTGAAAGATCTATTTGGAATATTGAAACTGAGTTCCGTCCTGCTGTAGTGAGTTCTCCTTACAAGCTTGGTCTTCCTTGGTCAGTCCAGGTCAGATCCTAAGTGTTTTCATGTTGCTCAACATCTCAATGAACGTTATGGTATCAATTGCACAAGATGACTCTTAGTCTTCTTCTTTCTTCCTCATTTCCCATGTTCTTCTGAAGTATTCTATTCCCATGGGAAATTCTTCTTCTTCTTCTTGATTCTTTTCCTCTTACTATCTAGTCTACCTTCTTCTATTCATCTTTTCATTTCTTCCATGCTTGATTCCTCCTCTTCTATAACCATGAATCTTGACTATCTAGTTTTGGAACCTTTATTAAGAATAGATGATCTTGAGCTCATTAACATATTCAAAAAGTGTTCTTCCTCCAAAATTCTTATGAGTGATAAATTTATAGCAAAAATAAAAGAAAAGATGATTAAATCAGATGTCTTTGCTAGAATCATAAATATGATCATATCATGATCTTCTTCTTCCAAACATTCTTCATCATCTAAATCTTCTCATTCTTCTTCACCTTCCAAGTCTTATCATGACTCTTCCAGACATCATTCTCATTCTTCATCTTCTAAGTCTTATCATGATTCTTCTAAACACTATTCACATTCTTCATCTTCCAAATCTTATCATGACTCTTCTAAACATTATTCACATTCCTCATCATCCAAGTATTCTTCTTCCACTAGGTCTTCACCTTCCTCTTCTTCACGATCTCGTTCTTCTTCTACTTTTCCCAAGAGTCTTACTTCTCTTCAGAAGACACACGATAAAGAGCAATGTGATAGTCCTTGTGATGTCTCTTCCACAAAGAGTGATGCACCCACCTATGATGACTATGATGACTATGATGATGGACAATGTAGTGATACCTATGACACCTCTATTCCTAAGAGTCCTCCTAGTCGTGTTCTTGTGCTTACTAGAAATGGGTCCTCATATTGGAAAGATCATGATGGTGATCCATATGGCTCTAAATTTGAAGAATTTTTTGATGATTTTTGTGAACAATACAATATTTCTACTGAGGAAGAGAAAATCTACCGCGCTGATTTCAAACGTCAAAAGAATCTCTCCTCTAAAAGTTCTCATGCTGAAAATAAAGGTTGCACTCTCAAAAAAGATCATACTAATGTTGAACCTTTGTTTTGTGATGGTTCCCTTCCATCCCCTACTTCCTCCAATACTCATACATTTCTAAAGCTTTCGAGTCTTCCAAATCTGTCACAAATCTTTCATCCAACAAAGATCCTAAGACTTTTCATGTGTTTCCCTATAGTTATTCTCAAGGGCTACCTCTTAAAGATACTCAAGCTAACCTTCACTTGGCTACAAATACTTTCAATAATGCTAAACCTAAAGAGCCTAAACCTTTAAATGCTATAATGCCTATTTTAGCTAGTCTTTCAACATCTCCTCCAAAGTCTTCCATACAATTCCAACATTCTTCCTTGTCTTTAAAAGTGGCTCCATGTCAAGAGGACTCTAAAAATGATAAAGAAAAGAACATAAAGAAAGATCAAGATCAAGAACCCTCCATGTCATCCAATCCTATTCATGATGTCTCTCATTTGTTTCATGGTTCTTTTGATCCTCTACACTCTTCCACATTCATTCCACCATCTCCTAAGCAAGATCAAGCTACTACTTACACCATTGAGCTTATTGATAATCAAAATAACCTTACCACACTTGCGCTTTCCAAAGATGATACTTCCATTAAGGTTATTAAAAATAATGTTATTACTTCCAATGTTAACCCTATTGAAAATCCAAAGCAAAATGATACGCTTACGCTATCCAAAGCTCCTTGTCAAGATCAAAGTCTTCCATCTTCTTGTTCTACCACTCCATGCTCACTTCCACTTTCTACTCTTCCTAAATCTTCGCAAGCTTTGAATGATCCTATCAACGAAGTTGCTCCTATTCAAGATGTTCATGATACTATTGAAAATCCTAATGCTCACTCTAAAGATGCTGATGTCCTTGGTTGTCATATAGATGCTGATGAACTTAATGATTATCCTTTTGCATCTTCCACGTCCATCCTTGGACCTCCTCCACCAATACTAAGGGCTTCATGTCTTCCTTTCATCTTGGGTCCTTATGTCCCTTCACTTTCCCCTCCTAACTCTCCTAATTCATCATCCATCTTGGGTCCTTACATCCCTCCATCTCCTATCTTTCCTCAAGATCAACATAAATGCATACCCTTGAATCCTTTTCATCCATCCACCCATCTAAACCATTCATATTTTCTTCCTTCTTCCACAAGTCCCAAGTCTTTTGGAAGTAACTTGAATGTTCAATACAAGAAAAAGAAGCAATATAAGAATCCATGAAAAAAAGAAGATCACCATGTCCCCTCTAATCGACATGGATATATAAAGTCAAAAGAGATATCTAAGAAGAAAACTACAAGACAAGTATGGGTTCCAAAATTCATCATTGAAGATATTCTCTCTAAATCATCAAAAGGAAATAAAAAGCCTAAGGCTATATGGATTCCAAAGTCTCTCTTGAAAGAGTCTCATGTTGAACAAAAAATAAAGTTGACATTCAAGCTTCCAAAGGCTTCCACTTCATTTTCTTCCAAAAACATTCTTCCATTCCATATGCCTGAACCGCAACCTCTACTAAACATTCGTCATATTCCTTCTCGTATTCCTTCATTCAAATTTCCTCCACCCTCTCGCCACCCTTCAAGGTGTGTTTTGATGTTGATCTTGCCTTCCTTCCCATCTACCATTTCACAATCTTTCCATTCATTATCCTTTTACCTTCTATTCTTTTTCTTCATTTTCCTATTCCTCCTATCTTTCAACCTCACTCGCTTTACATAAAGCCTTATCCTCCATTTTCCTATTCTATTTCATTTCCCTATCAACATCTTTGAGCATATTATTTTGAATCCTTAGCATATCATGGTTTATCCTTTCAAGGAGCATTACCTAAAAGCTTGCCTTCTTCCAAAAAATTATAAAATTCAAAAAAATTGAAAAAATTCAAATAAAACAAAAAAAAAAATGAAAAAAATTGAAAATGTGCCATGGTGAAAACTTGGAAACAGACGCCTTGGTAGAAAAAGTAAAGAGAAACAAATTCATCCTATGGTGAAAACCACTCCCTTGTGGTGCCTTGGATAAGTACCATGACGAAAACCTGGCAATCAGGCATCATGCGTAGTTCTTCTACATTTTTCATCCATTTCATCTTCTCTCTTTGATCTTGACAATGTTGACCTATACTTGAATATTTGGCTATTTTGTGAGTTATCTTACAATGATCTTTCTTTCATTTCATTCATGTCTAGCCTTCATCTTCATTTTCCTCCATTCATTCTAGCCTTTCGCTATCTTTTTCCCTTTGGTCTTGATCTAAAAAAAAAAGAGTAAACATGATGCTATGAAGTCTCTTGACATGTCTACTCCTTTGGACTGCATCCTTTCCTACTCTTATACCACGCTTTTATGCTTATCCTATGCTGGCCTTTCATTGCTTATCCAAATGTGCTTTGCATGATAATTTTTTCCCTAGCTTGGGTACTCTTGAGGAGTTTGACCTTGAGGATTTCTTCCCTCCATTCACCTTCATTCTCCTTCTTCCATCTCATTCACCAGCTTGCTCATCCATCTTGTTTTCCACCTTGCTAGACATTGGGACTACACGATGTGATCTTGCTCATGAGTTTAATGCCCATTCTATCTGGGGGCATCCTTTGTACATATTTTATGATCCTAAAAAAATACCAAAAAAATTGATATATGATGCTGAAAAAAATCCTAAAAAGCATATACAATCCTGAAAAAATACAAAAAAATCAAAAAATTCAAAAAATTCAAAAAATTCAAAAAAAAAATAGAAAATGTGCCATGGTGAAAACCTGGAAACAAGCGCCATGGTAGCAAAAAATCCAAAAAAATGAAAAAAGAAAAAATTGCAATAAAATCCAAGTGGTGAAAACCTGGAAATAGGCGCTACTTGAGGCCTTTGCACCCCTATTTGTTAGCATGCGCTCTCGACACTTAGCCTTTCTCCATCATGCCTTAACCTTGTTGCCTTGTCTGGAATTGGTCTTTATCTTTTTCTAAGGGGCATAACTGTTAGCATTGGTCCTTTAGGTGCGTTTGTCTCTTGGGGCATTTCACAACAGGTGTTTTTCAACACCACCCCAAACAGTGTTTTTCAACACTATCCTTGCGTCGAGTGTTTCTTAACACTTATCAAATGTCTTACCCAATAGTCTAAGTATGATGCGATATTTCTCATTTGCAGATGTGATAACCAGAGTTTGACTCTATGACCAACAGACACACACTTAAACAATCAATTCGCTTGAGATATGTTGACTTTATTTTTCTTTGTGTGTTGTCTATGAGGATTTATTTGATGAGTGGTCTCTCCCTGAGAAGTTTTCGATGATGCATATCTAGAAGACTAAGGGTATGAGAACATTTTTTCTTTCTTTATCTACTTGTGGGTATATTTTTTTGATCCTAACTATCATGAGCATTTATGTTGGTCTTACTTGACACTATGGATTGACAAGGTATTATCCTTGACTGTTTTGCGAGTGCATGCTTCTAGCTATCCTGACTTTCATGTGTCTTGATACAAGCATAATCTTGCCATATCAAATTTAGGTAATCTCACTACATTAGTCATCTTGACCTCCATGTCTTTGATGCCTAAGTGAGATTCCCACATTTCTATCTGATAAAGATCATATTCATATCCACATAGTTATGCTAGTGTGCATTGTATGATCTTACGACGCTACCAATAACGCTCGATGATGATAATTAGATGTCTATAAGCATTGTGACCTTGCAAGTCAACCACTTTCATAGTAGCTTGCATTCTTAGGTTCATCATAGTTTAGTTTTTGCATCTTTCATATGGAGAGAGCTCTTCTTTTTATCATCTACGGACTAGTTGGTCAATTGTGCTCATTTTTTTATTCTTCTTGATCATATCTTTCATTTCTGGTCTTTCATGTCACATCATTTTCTATCCATTTCGAACTCAAAACTAAAATTTGAGTCATGTTGACTGACCATTTGAGGCACAATTCTTCGATCTTTGATGGAATTTCTTCCTTTCCATGTCTTTCAAACTTCTAGTCTTTCATTCACCCCTTTCGCTTCCTCTCTCTGAGGTTTGACTTAATCTTTATCTTATATCTTTTTCAGTCAAACCTAGTCAACCTTGGGGCATGTCTTCACTCTTTGATGGTTATCTTATCATGCTCCCTTATCTTTAGTTGTGATTTCATTCTGATTTGATCAATCTTTATCAATTTGCTGTTCCTCTCTACCTGATTTTGATTTCGACTCCGAGGGGGCAGTATTTATGGGATTCTCATCCCTGATTTCCTTGATTTTCTTGATTCAGACATCTTTTTATGAGTTTTTGCTCAAGCTTGAGATTCTTATCTCTTATTTTGGATATGATCCCGAATCAACCTCATGTCCAGAATCTTTTGTTTATGTTTGTCCGGATGTGATCCCGAATCGACCTCACATCTGAGTTGTTTTGTGATCCCAGATCGATCTCACATTTCAATTCTTCTTTGACTGCATGTGTTCCTAGATCGATCACACATTATTCAAAGAGGGGCAAATGTATGCACCCTAAAATGGTCGCCTAGACTTTGGACCCCATTTCTACAATTTGTCAAATCCTTGAATCAATATTTTCAAAAATCAACATTTTTCAAATATATCAATTTCCTTGATCAAATCATAATCAATTCAATATTTCCTAAGGTTTGAGCCTTATTTAATTTAAAAAAAAATAAAAATAAAAATCTTATTTAATTAAGAGAATAAATCCCTTTTAATTAATTAAAAATCTCTTTTAATTAAATAATAAAATCACTTTATTCTAAGCTTTTATTTAATTAAAAGGAATTTCCTCCCCTTTTATTTAAATAAAAAATTTCCACTTTTCTTCTTATCCTATGTTGCACAAATAAAGCATTTAATTCTTATTTATAAAGAAAAATAAAATAAAAAATTAAAAGAAAAGCACTTTTTGTCTCACATGGACATAAAGTAAATGCTCAACATAAAGTAAATGCTTCTAATTTTTCTATTGGAGGATATTTGTGCACAAGGATCAAGCTTCTTTTTTTCTCCACCGTTGATTAAATCTTTTGCCTCTTAATCTCCATGGTCCATTGATTTTTCACCTCCTATAAAAGAAGAGCTCTCTTCCTCATTTGCACACACAATACATACTTGAATTATTATGCTACAGGTTTTCTAAGTCATTGAAGCT
The DNA here is from genome assembly GCA_027943335.1 of Chamaecyparis obtusa. Classification (NCBI taxonomy): domain Eukaryota; kingdom Viridiplantae; phylum Streptophyta; class Pinopsida; order Cupressales; family Cupressaceae; genus Chamaecyparis; species Chamaecyparis obtusa. The sequence goes on from BSBK01007681.1 coordinate 892,795, forward strand.
TTTGGAGATATTTTTGCATCAAGTTTTGAAGATTTGGAGCATCATTGGCATTCATCTTGCATCTACATCACATCCTAGCTTACATCATAGTTACATCATCATGGTATCATTTCCTTTCATGTTTTAGATTAATCTCACATAGTTTAATTAGAGGGTTTGTAACTCTTTCATTTCCATTTTCATAGCTTAATTGCATCTTCATTCTCATAAGAATAATTTGCATTCTCATATAGATTTGCATAGCATTACATTCATTTAGAATCTCTCATTGTGTGGTTGACTAGCAAGGTCATGAGTTTATAGCTCTAGCTGAGAGCAATTTTACAAATCTTGCAACTCCATGCATAGAGAGCTATGGATCGATTTGTGAGGGCTCATTCTTGAGTTTTCTTGCATGTAAGGATTCATAGAAGTGTGACAACATTTTAGCACACAGCTGTAAATTTTATTTTGTTTAATAGACCCAAAGGACCAATCCCAACAATTCTTAAACATACTTTATCTGATATGATGAATTGTTAATAAAGGTCTAATTCTGTAGATTGCTAGCACGAAGGAAGATTTGACCTAGCCAAATCTTCCTTGTACCACACAAAAAATTGTGTGATAACTGTCTATTCCAACCTTAATTGTTTAATAATTCAGCATATCAGATAAAGTATGTTTAAGAATTCAGGGGACTGGTCCTTTGGAGTGTATTAAACATAATAGAACTTTCAGCATATTCTTATCATCTATTTCTTTATTGTAAACATGCCATTGGTTCAGTTTTGTAAAAAAAAATTGTGGTAAATGCATTTAAAATAAAGGTCTAATTCTGTAGACTGCTAGCATGAAGGAACATTTGACCTATCAGACTACAAAATTAGACCTCTATCTGTAGCTTTGTCTAATTCTATAGACTGCTAGGTGTGCTATAATTTGAAGATTTGTCTGACAAATAGCAGGTCTTCTTTAGTATCTTATAATAACATGCTAAACTAATATAGGTGTTATCTGCATTTAATCTGTCAATTACTAATAGATTAAGCATATTATTACTATGCTTAATGTTCCATTTAAATGCATTTAACACAACAAATAAATTTACAAAACTGAACCAATGGCATGTTCTTTGTGTGGTACAAGGAAGAGTTGGCTATCAAATCTTCCTTCATGAAAGCCGAGCGTGAGAGAAGGTATGTGTTTTCTTCATCTTTGATTGCTATCTTTGACAAGCAATGTCTTTCGAGCCTCTAGCATCATATTCGACCACAACTTTCAAATGCATTGCATTTTATTTGATCATGAATGCTCACTAAAATGACCGCATTCTACTGGTGTTGTGCCCTAGCCCATGCTTTATGTCCATTATTTGATGTTATCGGTGCTTTTTCTCAAGGATATCGATTCACTTTTTTGAAATGTTTGGATTCACATTTGTTGATATTACTGGCATGACCATTGTATATTAGACCTTTATTAACAATTCATCATATACGATAAAGTATGTTTAAGAATTGTTGGGACTGGTCCTTTGGCATACTAGATTTAATTCATAAATGGATTTAATTTTATTTTGTATGTGAAATTTTGGGAGTTGCATGAGAAGTTTTAGTGTCTAAACACTCAACTAATCCCTCTAACTGATTAGGAGTGGTTGGGGAAGTTGAGAGGAAAGTTTTCAAACATTCATATTCACTTATTGAATGCTTTAGAGACTACTAGTTTGACTATCCATGCGTTATCGGTGACTGAGATTCATTAAAGGATACAAAACCCTTCATTTTGGGTTATTGTGTGTGGATTCAAATGTAGGTTTGATTTGGTTAATGTTTAGAAGAGATCAATAAAGTATTTAAAGACAATCTTACATGTTTGGAGAGGTTTGAGATGCACTTATCATGATTGTACCCTCACAAACAATGGCATAGACTGGTTTTACTAAGTTTCCTTTCTCTATTTTGAGGTTTCCTTTCTTTGTCGCAAGGGTATAGTCAGAGGGTTCATTGACAAAATGATCCTTTGAATGGTTACTATGAAAATAAATGATTTGATATAGCATATTGCTCATTTTACTTGAAGTTTGGAATAGCTTGTACAAGGGTGAAAGTACTTTTGACCATTTTGGTCGTGACTATTCCTCTACATAGTCAGGAAATGTAACTGTCTAATGATTATATGTAATGTTGAATGGATTAAATTCTTTATTCTTGGTAGAAGTGAATGGAAGGAATAGTGTTGGTGTTAGGTTTCATTTATTATTGAATTCAATCATTTCCAAGATGTTTTGAGGAGTTGCTCCTTGTTTAATGTTAATTGTTCCTACACAATCCACTCATACAATAGTGAAATTACAAAACTGAACCAATGACATGTTTACAACAAAGAAATAGAATAATAAAAATATGTTGAAAATTTTATTCTATTTAATACACGCCAAAGGACCAGTTCCAACAATTCTTAAACATACTTTATCTGATATGATGAATTTTTAATAAAGGTCTAATTTTGTAGACTGCTAGCACGAAGGAAGATTTGACCTAGCCAAATCTTGCTTGAACCACACAAAAAACTGTGTGATAACTATGTCTAGTCCAACCTTAATTGTTTAAGAATTCATCATATCAAATAAAGTATGTTTAAGAATTGTTGGGAGTTCTATTAGACCTTTGTTGTAAACATGCCATTGGTTCATTTTTGTAAATTTGTTTTTTTTGTTAAATGTTTTTTTCATGAGGAGGGGTCTTCTTCTGAGGAGATTGATGAAGATCGTGCACCTCAAAAACCAATTCATAAGGTACCAATCATGTTTTCTATTTGCTTATATTTTTGGATTGGTAAATCTCCTTAGTTTCATGTCCTTTCTTTTGATTACTATGGATGAGATATATATCTTACATTTAACATTCAACTTCTTTACATTTTAGAACATGTAGTGTGTTTTCTGAGGATTTTACCAAATCAACTTTTAACATAAACCGAAAACACCAAACTGATTTCTTGCCCTTTCAACTTGATTAAAAAAAGTTGAATGTTAAATGTAAGATATATATCTATGGATGAGATATATATCTTACATTTAACATTCACTGTTTTGAAATGTTTGGGTTCACGTTTATTGATATTACTGGCACAACCATTGTATATTGCTAAGATGCTCTCTCAAATGACCGCATTCTACTAGTATCATTCCCTAGCTCATGCTTTATCTCCATTATTTTATGTTATTGGTGCTTGTGCTCAAGGATATCGATTCATTGTTTTGAAATGTTGACTATGGTTATCAAATGGACAGCTCATGAGCTTCTAGCTAGGTGCCATTTGTATTGATAGCTTAGGGAATCAAATGTATTGTATCATTGATAGTTGAGAGTTTGTTAAAAGGAAATAAGACAAAGAACAATTTTGATTTATTTTCTCTATTTTGATCCCTAAGTGGCTACCACCATGTTTTTTATTTTGAGTGCAACTTTAATAGAATTTTAGTTGGGTTTTCACTAGGGTTTTTAGTATATTAAGCTACAACAAAACATGATTATTTTTGGTGCTTTTTTTCCCATATTTAGTAGATAAAAATCATTACGACAACCACTTAGCCATCTTTTTGATGTTCCAGGTATTTTACAAAGATACAAGTATGTGGATTTATCATTTAGTTGCTTGCAATTATTGGCCAAATGCAAATATTTTGTCAAGTTGAAAGGGCAAGAAATCAGTTTGGGGTTTTCGGTTTATGTTAAAAGTTGATTTGGTAAAATCCTCAGGAAACACACTACATGTTCTAAAATGTAAAGAAGATGAATGTTAAATGTAAGATATATATCTCATCCATAGTAATCAAAAGAAAGGACATGAAACTAAGGAGATTTACCAATCCAAAAATATAAGCAAATAGAAAACATGATTAGTACCTTATGAATTAGTTTTTGAGGTGCACGATTTTCATCAATCTACTCAGAAGAAGACCCCTCCTCACTACTACTACTTTCTTATTTAACAATTGGTTTGGAAAAATGCATTTAACACCAAAAAAAAATTACAAAACTGAACCAATGGCATGTTTACAAAAAATAAATAGAATGATAATAATATACTGAAAAATCTATTCTATTTAATACACACCAAAGGACTAGTCCCAACAATTCTTAAACATACTTTATCTGATATGATGAATTGTTAATAAAGGTCTAATTCTATAGACTGCTAGCATGGAAGAAGATTTGACCTAGCCAAATCTTCCTTGTACCACACAAAAAACTGTGTGATAACTATGTCTACTCCAACCTTAATTGTTTAAGAATTCATCATATCAGATAAAGTATGTTTAAGAATTGTTGGGAGTTCTATTAGACATTTGTTGTAAACATGCCATTGGTTCAGTTTTGTAAATTTCTTTTTTGTGTTAAATGCATTTAAAATGGAACATTAAGCATAGTAATAATATTCTTAACCTATTAGTAATTGGCAGATTAAATGTAGATAACATATTTATCAGTTCAACATGTTATTATAAGATACTAAAGAAGACCTGCTATTTGTCAGACAAATCTTCATTGTCCCCCACAATGAAGACAATAAAGATTGACCTCCTGCCCCACAACAAAGAACATTGTAATAAGACCTTTTAATCCTAGTGAGAAGAACATAGAAGCATTCTAACTCATTTGTAAAGAAAATAAGCATTCTATAAAATGAAAGGTTCAACCTAATTAATACTAGCACTTGCACTCAAAGGATAGTGATCTGGCTAAAAGACTTAAGAGATACTTTGACCCAAGAGCTTCATCATCAAGCTCTACAACCTCTTGTAGCTATCTTCATATCAACAAGAGTCATTGGATACGTCAAATTTCTTGAAAGTTTGTACTTAGTTTGTAGGTTGACTTTTTGCATCTAGTCATTATTCATGCACCATGCAATATGCATTGTGCAACGTAATGAAATCAGAAATGTGTATAGAAATGAAAAAAACTATATTCCATAATTCTTGGGCTAAACTCTAAATTTATTTTCTTTTTATATCTCTATGCTATTGAGACCACTTCCATTTTATTAAACACAATTTTTCCCAATTAAAAATCTCAATTAGAATAAGATATAATATAGTGTTAGAATAGACTTTGAACAAAGACATGTAATGCTTATGTTAATGATCTAAAAAGCTGCAAATATAGGAATTAAAAAAGAAGATAGTGCCAAGAAACATTTTCACAAATATCAAATGTGAGGAAAAGTAATAACATTAACAATGCCAAGATTCACAGCATTAAATTTCACCTACGGATGAGTTTCTATAGTGGGTTCTCCAACATCAAAAATATGTTGAGTTGCATTTGAGTTGTAACTAAGAGTATCATGTAGAATAGACCCTAAACTTTGAAAGCGTTCTCCAGCCTGGCAATTCAAAATTCAATCTAGCCAAGCATTAGTAAGTGAAATAAATTATAGACATCAAAATCAATATTATCATAATCATTAGAAGCATTGTAAAGCACCAATGAGAGAAGGCCAACTCCAAAATAAGCCAAACAGTTAATAACTAACTGTTACCAGTTACATGGAGGTTGTAAACCGGTAGGAGAGGCTTATTAGAGCATATTAGTTTCTTGTGTTCTAGGTGTATAGGGAAATTTTCTTAAGGAGAACTGTTCACTGTCAAGAATAGGATAGGGAATATTGAAAATTTATGAAACTTTTGGCAAAAGTATTGTTAGCAGATATGAACCATTAGGAGGGTTTTTTTTTGGATAGTACTATGTTTCTTGAAAGTTTTTTTGATGCTTCTAAACTTTAAAGACATATTTTATGGCTTAATGATAATATTGATTAGTGTTTTGTTTTCTGATGTAAAATCTTTTCAATAAAATCATGGAATATTGTTGATCATTCATGTGAAGAAACTTTTCTTCTATTTGATGTATCCTGAATTCATTGAGTTCTAGTATAGGTGAATTGTCCAAATTGAATAATTTCCAGAGTTAAATTTTTGTTTACCTATGTAAGCTTCACATTCATTCTTTTCTTGTTTTGATTCTCGAGTCTTGACGTTATTTCTCAATGTGATATAGACTAACCACAAGATGGTTCAGTTGGTCCTTTCTTTTTGTTTAATCATTTGTGTTCTTCATGGTGTAAGTGTCAATATGTAAATATAAACCTCACCCCCACTTCTGACAAACCTCACAGCATGCAAATCACAGCCAAAGACTTGGGTGATCAACATACACAAACAATGATTACCTTTAGGAAACAATGATCATTTATATTCATTAATGGTAGGCAATGATTCCTTGGTAATAAAGGCATTTACAACATTCATCATCTTAACCAAGTCATGGGTGGTGATCCTTGAAATCAGGTTGGAATTGGAGAACAATTCAGAAATAAACTTGAATTAGAAAAAATTTAAGTTATTTGGTTCTTTGTTTGAGGCTGAATTTCGGTTCTACTTTTGTTCTCCTTTAGGTTTGACTTGGGTTCCTTTGGTAGGAACTTGGGTCTGTGGGAGATGGAGAAACCAATCTTAGAATACCACTTGAAGCCTTGCAATGTTGAGAGTGGGATAAAGGCTACACTTGAGACCCTATATAAGGAACAAACTTATTGAGATTCACTTTGTTTCGAGAATAGTTTTATATTCTGTACTAAACAAGGCCGACCACGTGAAGGTGGAAGCTCATTTGCCCCCCCCCCCCCCAACATCACTCTAAATTCCTTGTTAACATCTAACATTCATTCATTATTTTATCCATTAATAAAATGTAGCATTCATTAATTATCACACAATAACATTCATTAATTATCACACAATAAAATTCATTAACACATTAATAAAATATAACATTCATTAATTATCACACGATAACATTCATTAACATGTTATAAAATTTATGAACATTCAATAGGACATAATTAAATTCATTGGCATATAAAAATCAGTCATTATCAATTAAGGTGCATAGATGACAATCATTTCTTTTTTTATTTTTATTTCTCATTTTTAAGAAGTAATCGCTAAGAGGAGCATCGATATCATCATGATCATCTCCCCTCTCATTAGATCTCAATGCACGCCTAGTTCTCTGTTGATGCAAAGGGGGGTCATCTGCAATAACATATAAAAGGGTTAAATTAAAAATGTTTTATTATAATTAAAAACATTAAAAACATTTTAAAAGTATTTTAGTACTTTAAAGGCCATAATCGTATAGCTCTTTACCTGATCTAGTCCCATCATCAACATCGAGATCAGTTTGTCTGGCCTTGGCCTCAACCTCAACCTGCTCATTAACAGTGGGCTCTACACTCTCTACAGCTGCAATACAAATTGTTACATTAATCCAAACACCAATTGCAATTAAATTTGTATTACTAAACCAATCAATTTAAGATGTTTACTTGTATTAATAGTTACACATAAAAAATTGAATAAAAAATGTATACCTCCATCACTCTGCTGCACATCCTCATTGTCATCATCACGCACAGGTTGTGTACGGCCAGAATCGGCAGGCTACATTTCAATTTCATATGCATTCATGTTATCATTGTTTTCTTACTTAAAACAAATTTACTCACTTTATGTTGGAACTTAACATCAAATAAAGTAATTGCTAAATAATTAAATTTGAAATATCATCTATTTAGCATACTTACCGTGATGGATCCATCAGTAGAACCTTGTGCACTTCTTATTCTTTCTGCCATGACTTTATAGCCTTGTTTGAAGCCAATTCTCTTGTCCTCTTCTGTGAGACTTATATTGAACTTTGCGTCCTGCATTTTTTCTTGGTATCATCAAATTTTATTTCATTGTTTCATCAAAAAAAAAAAATATTGCAAATTATAAATAAATATTATAAAGATCAAATTATTATTTTTAGTGTTAAAAGCCATCTACAAATTGTATTTTTCCTCATTTAATTCTGACAATATTAACACTTACAACTTGTGCAGCAAGTTTGGAATAACCACCAGAGCCTAGCTTGTGTTGCCTGTGCTTTTGTAGTCTTGCCTTTGTTGTCTTTGATGTGTCAGGCAATCTATAAAGAGATTGAAATATGTTAGTTCATATAAATATGAAGAGTATTTAGTACACAATTACATTCTTAATAGTATCACATACCTTTTATTGTCTGGTGGTGTATTTCTTTTTTTTATTTCATTTTTCTCATTCGCATCCAGAATAAGTTTTTTCCACTCATTGTCAGGAATGCAAGGGGGGCGCTGGTACTTTGGGTTTTTGGATAATGTACATCTGTACTAGTCCCTAATATACCTCAAACATAACCTAACTTTTTGAAGGAGCTTACCTTCTCAATTGCATAATGTTCAAATAAGTTTGTCATACTCTGTACAAGAGCATCCTTTAACTTTATATCTTGGGTTTTCCACCTTTTAAGAAAAAAAATAGTGTTAGATTCAAAAATAAGTGAAATTACCTCTAATATAGTTTAAGAAATGGATGTAATGATAACTATCCTAGTAATGATATGAAATCAAAATAGTGGATTTGGGTTTTAGTTCAGATATGATGTTCCACCCTGTAGAGATGGTGGCCCCAAATATCCACAAACACTCGTCACTAAGTTTATCATAAAAAACATCATTCTCTACAAAATAATCATGGGATCATTAGTCGAAGGATATAATAGTATAAAATAAGAATACAATAGATGTAAGCTTCTCATATTGAATGCAAGGTGTAATTAACATACAATAGTATAGTAAAAGAAAGGCCCAATCTTTAAAATACCTAGAAGTTTTGCTATTTTCAAGGGAACTATCCTTCTTCGTCGCTCACAAGCAATATGCAATCTTTCACTGTTCCCATACTAGGAATACAAGTACATCCAAGAAATTCACCACCAAGTGATGCATCTCCTGTTGCATAAATTAAATAAATTACAAAATGCCCCTAAGAAAGAATACTTCAAGGGAAATAAACCTATATAATGACAAAGAAAATAAAATCTATGTACGAGTAGGTGGTGTCATGGTGTTTGTGGCCATGCTACGTGTTGCCGACATTGCAGGATGCAATACATCTGAGCCTGCCATTGTATGAGGTGGTGATAGTAAATGATCATTGACACGTGCTAAAGAATAAGATTGTTAGAGCATAATAAAAGAAGTGATTAGCATGGACAATATTGTTAGAGAGAAAAAAATAGCCCAACATGCGATCTACCTGAACCAACTGCAGTACCCTCATCATGGCTGTGAGGATCAAAATTACACAAAAAAGATGTAAAAGCAACACATCCGCTTATTTTTTAATGACATAAAAGACTAGTATAACATAAAAACTATTATAAAAAAAAAAACACAATGAGCGGGATCGGGAACAGTGTACGCGGAGGTAGAGATAGGGTTTGCAACAGAAATGGAGAAGGGGAGGATGCAGAGGGAGGGGAAGGAGGCAATGAGGATGATGGAGGGAAGGTTGTTGATGTTGCCGACCTCAAAACCTTCTCTGGGTAGATTCTACTATTTTGCCAGGTGTGGTCGAGAGGGCCTTTTCTTGGACGTTGCTTGTGTTACCCTAGCCTCAGCAGCTAGGGTGTTTGGGCTATGTTACTTGGGAGAAAGGATGAGGAGGTTGAGACCATGGGTGCCCCCATTTCCTGTGGGGGATCTCTGCATGTTTTCAATGTTGTTGGAGGCCAGTCTTTGGGGTGCTTCCCCTTTCTCCCAGAGCCTAAAGAGGTCAGGAAACAAGATTTGCTCTATTTTTTCTACCTATTTTGTGATAGAGGGAGTAGCTCTCATGTGGGAGAGCCTCTCTGGTTTTCTTTCTTTGAAATTCTTTGTTGGGGGTTTGAGGATGCTTCTGCCAGAATTCCTTTTGGTCGGCCGTGTGCTTGCCTCATTGGTGGTGTGGTCTTTCTCTTTGAGGGGGCCTTCTCTGGTGGCTTTGTGGAGACTCTTTTGGAGGATTTGTCCCATTCTCATTTTCTCCCTTCATGTGGTGGAAGGTTTTTGGGGTTCTCTCTGATGGAAGTTGTTTCTTCCTCTTAGATTTTGGATCTGTTGGGTATGTGGGTTCAGACTCTCTTGATGCAGGGGAATAGTTATTTTCCTAGCTGGGTATTTTTTCTCCTCTCTATTTTTGCAGAAATATTTGTTGATGCTTTGTGGCATTGCTTCTTGAGGCTTGTCCTACCTTCTATTGCTTTGGTGTGGAGAGGCTCTCGTTTTCCTTTGTTGCCCAGCTTTGGTGGGTGGCTGTGTCAGTTCCCCTTTTGGGGCTCTCTCTAGGTGGCCTCTCTTTGGATTTTGTAGATCCCCTATGTTGTGTGGGAGAGTGGTGCTAGCTCTTTTGGTGTTTCTCTAAGTGTTGTGGGCTTTGCCACTACTCGTGATGGGAGATGGACCAGTTTTAGATGCTTTATTGCTCCTCCCATGCTCAATTTTTATGGCTTTTTGAGTTCCCTCCCTCTCCACTCTGTGGTGCAGCCCCCTTTTGTGGTGGGGGTTCACTTAAGGGTTCCACAATTGTTGAAGGTTACTTTCCTCCTTCCTTTCATTCTGCTTCCTATTGAGGTGGAAGCTTCCTTTGTGATGGAAACTCAGCCTTTTGAGGTGGCTTGCTGCTGGATAAATGAGTTGTTGAATGTGGGTACTCTTCTTGCGAAGGAGTGGTGGAAGCCTTCTATGGAGGTTGAAAAGTCTCCTATTGAGGTGGAGATTGTGTTCATGAACTTGGAGGTGGAGGAGACTCCTATCGAGGTGGAGTCTTTCTGGGCTACCTCTTATGGTCGTACTAATGGAAGGAAATGTTTCAGCTTCAGCCTTGCTTCTTGGATCTTTTTACTCTTTGTTCCTATAGAGGTGGCCCCTTTTTCTATTGAGGTGGACAAGGAGTTTGCAGCGGGTGGGAATATATTTGATAGCGTTGGTCTGGACTGGAGGTGTAGTGGTTTTTGGACCTTTGTTTCTGATAGAGAAAGATGGATAGGCTATCTGCAGCCTGAGCTTGCTTCTTCAGCTTTTTGGTGATGAATGTGTCTCGCTCTTTTAGTTTCTTTTCTTCCTATGAGCAGGTGATTGATGACAATTTTAAAGGGCTCACTCTGGTCCTTTGTTTTTGTTTTTGGTTAAAGCTTGTAGCTTTTGTGGGGGCTTGTCCCAAGATGTTCTTTAAGTTTGTCTTTGATAGAGGCAGACAGGTCAATATTTTTCTGTCGATCATCTGCTCTCAGACTAGTGCTATTAATGTGCTACTAGTCCTCTGTTCCACATGCCAGCACCCTCTTGCTGCTTTCCTTTATCAAAAACATAAAAACTATTATTGAACTTTTGTTATAATTAAAAATTACATTATTAATTACTCTATAATTTTGAGATAGAAGCATCAATTTAGTTGCCCTCTTTTGTGACTCAGGAGTCAGAGGGAATATAGATGCCAATTTAGCCACTCTTTTTCCAATTTTATGGAGACATTTTTTTATTGTAGAGGTCGGGTCATCACAAGTAGTGAAATCAACAGCTAGGTCCTCGTCAAAGGACTCCTCTTCGGGGACTGCAAGTTCCTTTCCCTTTCTTTGCTGACCACCTGCCTGTGACAACAATATTACTAACACTATTAGAATTAATATGAAATAGTGATGAAAAGAATATAATAAAAAAATACTATTTAACATTTTGCTTCTATCTAATTTGTAGTACAATAACAAAGAGGTTTACCTACTGGGAAGAAGTGGTTGCTCCATATTGTGGCCCTATGTTATTATTTAAAGTTAACCAATAATTAGAAAGGACTAGATTAATAAATTTCATTAGAAGATGATGATGGAGATGAGGTGGATGGTGAGGAGACTCTATAAATGTGGGTGGAAAAAAAACTCAATTATTTAATGGTACATAATATGTACCTACACCCCCATGATAGTGACATTGTTTGTATCTATGCGATTCAAATTGTAATCAATAAGCAGCTCTTCCCCTACACATATTGATTTTATTGCACATACAAATACATGATTTCCCTCACGTGCCTCAAATATGCAATTCAGTTTCTTAATAGTTGACAGAAGTCGCATGCTATTTATAAAACCTACAATATTCCCTGATGCTTTTGGCCTTCTGTCAATGTATACAGCCACTCTTTTACTTTTCTCATTGTCTTTTTGTTGAATATAATTTATCGAGAGTGCATACCTACGTATACTTTTTTATATTGAACAATTCACATCCAACTTTTGTAATCATAACAAGGTCCAACATACTCCATCAATTCAACAACTTTTTTGTAAGAGACCTTTATGCCATCCATGGAAAATAGGCCCAAACCATGTATTGACAATGGTGCAATGTGATATATCTTGCCTTTAACACTAAAATCAGTGTTTATTGGAGGAAGCTCCTTGGGGACCCATTGTTTTTGTAGATATTGGTACCTAGAGGGAACCTCGATGTCACATTTTCTCTCATCATCATAAGAACATGACCCCCCTTGAGCAAGGAAAAATTTCATGCGTTTATTGAATTTCCTTCTAGTCTTTTGACCTCTAGTTGATCTTCCTAATTCAAACATACTACATGACTCACTTTCTTCTTCCATTCCTATATTTCCTTTTCTCGAGGAAGACACATCTGACAAATACCTATTTTCTGCTACCTGCATTCCATCAAATGAGAGAGATAGCAAGTAATGCGAGATCTTTTGCAAATTGTGAAATACATTAATCTCTATAGGGTGTATTGACTTATACATGTCGATCAATGAGATTGTGTGGGATGCTTGTGAAAGGGGTTCAGGTACCTACATATGTAATTCAATTGTCTTATGTTAGCTAAAAAATTCATGATACATATACTCAAAAACACATAGTAAGTACATTAAAAACCATAAGCATCCCATATGAATTTAAAACATTAAAAGGTACATCATGAATTAATTAGATTAAGCATTGATCGCATAACTTGACATTTCTATCAAGAAATCAATATTAAATAGATTAAGCAGTGATCACGTAATTGTACATTTAATTAATGTCATTCATCTTCTTCTTCATCCAACTCATCACCATGATCATCGTTGTCATCTTCATCATCACCACCACCATCATTATTGTCATCTTCATCATTATCATCAGCATCATCATCATCATCATCATCATCATCATCATCATCATCATCGTCGTCGTCATCATCATCTTCTTCTTCAAGAAAAGTTGTGTCATGAACATTATCGACTAACTGTTGTTCATGATAATCATCTACATCATCTTCTAGTTGTTCATAATCTTCTTCTTCCATGGCATTATACCTCATCAGCCTTCCTCTTGGATCATGTCTAACAACAAATGACCAACCTGATTTATGTGGAACCTCTAAGTAAAATACCTACTCACATTGGCTTGGAAGAACATAGGGCTCATCCCCAACTGGCTCAAACCACCTTGTATTAATCATTGGAAATCTATTGTCATGTTCAATAACAGTTCTATTAGGATCATTTTGATTAAGTCGTAGCCTGTACCATCTGATGACGAAGAGAACTAATCTAAAGAAATTAAAGTACACTCAAGTATATCATCCAAAGTGCCATAGTATCGATTTTCAAACTCCCAAGGATGTAAGTTGTTTCTAGATAAAATATTAGTCACCTAAAAGACTGCACTTATCCCAGAATCACAAGTTTTTCTTTGTGTCATCCAACTTTTTGATGCAAAATTTATGACCATTGCAAAGCATAGCCTTGTGGTGTTTTATCTGCAAAAATATGTCAAACATGTATAAATCATTGCATCGAAATTTCATAAACGTACGGGTGATTAACAAATTTATACATACCTAGAAATCTCTTAAACCATGTGCTAAATCTATTTCCCTTTGCGTAACATTTGGATCTCTATTACGATGAGCTTCATTAACCAATGAAGACACAACTTTCCATGTTAATGTGTGACCTAAATGATGATATCGTTTAATCCATACCGTCATCCAATCTTGATTGTTTGCAATATACAAATGTATTGCATCCCACTCTTGAGCAGCTGTACAAAAAATAAATAGACAACTTACAACTGATTCATTTTGAAGATTAAGAATTAATTTAACAACTACAATAACGTCTTATAATTTATTACCTCTCACTTTCCTCATTCTACCTTTCCCCACCAAGTACTCCCCTTCGAATCTTCTAATGGTGTCGAGATCCCAAATGCAATCTATATGGATCTTTGCTACAAGCTTAGGAAGATATTCAGTAACGTACACCATAGTCTGGTATACCATATATCCACTAGTAGAATTTGGCAAATAAATGACTAAGTGACTAAAACTTTTAGTCATGTGACTAAGACTAAAAGTTTTAGTCACATGACCAAAACTGATCATATTTGGCAAATAAATGACTAAATAAATGACCAATTTGGTCATCGGGTAAAATGACTAAATAAATGACCAATTTGGTCATCAGGTAAAATGACTAAATAAATAGTTTGAGGGGTTTTTCCTTTTTGGTTCCACAATTTCATTCATTTTATTGTGAGAGTATGTTTTCATCAAACAAAATTTTCAGTCATGGCTTACTATTTCGAATTGGTTTCTCATCTCATGTCTAAAAACAAATTTGGCTTGCATCTATTATTAGATCTTCAAATCAAATTAGATTTTGGTTGCACGCGTGAAATATTTAACTCTTAATCCTGTTACCTATTTTTTGCTTTAAAGTGTGTGTGTGTGTGTGTATATATATATATATAAACACAAAATAAAAGAGGAAGAAACCTAAATAATAAGACCAATCTGCAAACAAGAAATAAAATATAAATATTTTTTGTTTGATTGGTCTTATTATTTTAGGACTACTCCAGCTCAAAAGAATATTTTAAAAATTTAAGATATTTAATATAAAATTAACATGTTATCTTAAAAACCTAAACCATTATTTTAATTATCTTAAATTTAAAATTAAACTATTTTAATTATCTTAAACTAAAAAATAAAGAAAAGATAAATTTAATGTTGTCTATGCATAACCTAAAATATATTATTTAATGTAATTAGTAATTAATAAAAAATAAATTATTAATTAAAAATAATAATTAATCACTCAAAAATTAAATAGAACAAATATAAGGTTTTCAATTAATTTTTCTCAAAGATATTACTTAAAGATAATCTATTCCAATGAACGACTCATGTGATCAAGTATAAACAAATAAATCACTAGTAGAATTTGGCAAATAAATGAGTACGTGAGTAAAACTTTTAGTCAAGTGACTAAAACAGATGAAATTCCACTAATCTTTTGCAATCACAAGTATAAATGACTAAATACATGAATAATTTGGTCATTGGGTAAAAGCATAAGGCTAGACAAATAAAAATGACTAAATAAATGACCAAATAAATGACTAAACAATTAGTCACTAATATTTAGTCACCGAAAACCAAAATGACTAAATAATTAGTCACTAAAATAAAAATTACTAAATCAATGATTAAATTAATTATCAGCGCATTTTCCCCCAAAATTAATGGAGGATTTAGGGGTAGTACCTTAATAATGAGGTCAATGAGCATCTACTTGGAGCATAAACTCCCAACGCCACATGATGATCTAGATAACCTTAGAGAGTAATCACCTAAATAATTTTCACACAAACTGAATGCAAATAGAAATATGTAGAGTTCAAGACAAAACATTTTCCTTACTAGATGTTTTTTCTAAGAATGATAAAGAATCATTTGATTCCATCCCTTCAATTTCACATGATTTTTTTTATGTAAATAAAATAATAATTTTTATTTAATCCAGTTAATATTTTAATTTATTTATCACACAAGCAAATTTATTTAAAGAAAAAAAAGTTTGTTAATAAAATAGAAAATTCATTTTATTACGCTGAGAGGCGTAGCTATACAATGGCAGCGGAAATGGGAATACCAGCATGAGAATATGCCATCGTAGATTCCTTGTAAATAAAAACTATTATTCTAAATAACAAATTAAAAATTAGCTGACCGAAATTATGTTGGCATAACTGATAAAAAACAATTCCAGACAATTTCTAAAACGTGGCAGAATAGTTTTCTTCTACTCCACAGAGAAAATGACCCATTCTTCTGTAGCTCCGTTCGCTTGGTGGCTGAGTTGGCTTTCCGTTGTCTGGCATTTGACACAAATATAAAAAAAATTGACATTTTCACTCCAAAAAGTTTATCCATTTTGTCCATCGCGAATGGTTTTCATATGATTTGCATTAAAAAAATGTTGTTTGACTGAAGGCGAACGGATTCATTTTTCTCGGAGAAATGCGAAATCATTTAAATACATATGTTGATTTTTGAATGCTTTATAAATGTTTAAGCATTCTCACACAAGGTAATAGCACAGTTAAAAAAAAATTAAAAAAAGAACTAAACGCATTTTAAAATTTTAAAAAAATAATAATAAAAAAGTAATTGTAGTGGGGCACGGGGCCACCACATCCCCGGCCCCTGCCAGTACCATCGTGCGGCTGTCCTGCCGCCACCGGCTGCAGGCACCCTGGCAAACGTTTGCCAGGCTACCTGCAGCCGGCGATGGGAGGACAGCCGCACGGCCATGGCAGGGGCCGGGGATGTGGTGGCCCCGTGCCCCACTACATTTTATAATTTTTTTTAAAAAACTTCTTAAGCGTTTCAAACCAAAGAGGTGAGACTCTTCAAATAGGTAAACCAATCAAAGTAGAAAATTCACAGTCTTAATTCACCCAATCATAAGGAAGGAATTACTGTACACGGCAGCAGAGAATAGGCAAAGATCACAAACTGTATGCTGAGCAACCATCAGAGATATATTGGATAGCTCTTGCAGGTACCAATCTTCAGCAACCCTCTTGTGTCTTTGTTACCAGTAAATGAATTTCTTTTACTTTTAATTTCAATTTGTTTTAGAAATGTTTTGTAGACAATGCATTAGCAAATTTTCAAGCCGATCATATTGGCAAGGTATAATGTAATGCCAGGATCATTATCCTTTGCAAATTAGTGCAAGGTTTGCATTAAAATGATACTGAATGTATATTTGGTTTTCTTTTCGGAAGATAAATTTCTCTTTTTTAGAGACGCCATTTTATTCCCTGCAAACTACCTTTCTATGTTCAATTTTTTGGCACTTTAAATGAAGCCTCATTTTCTAGAATTGCACTGCCGCTAGCGGTGTGTAAGGAGGATTGTACATTTCTATTGAGAAGAAACACGATATTCATAAATTTGCTCTACAACTCATCTAAGGTAAAGTAATTTGGAGATTCCATTTGCGCTATATACGGGAAGACTTGATAGACGATCTCACAAATATAGGTGAGAACTTAATTTCAAAATTAAGAAAATCCATAAGGTTGATATAAGTCCACAAAATTAGGTGGGTCTGAAATCAATGGTGAGTCCACAAGGCTGGTATGAGTGCATTCATGTTCTTCTCATTAATGATACCGTCAAGAGTATCAATAGAATTTTTTATATATCTATTTATAGTTTTATAAGGCACATTAAGTGATTGACAAGATGTCTTAGTGATTTCAAATTTATTGTTTGCATGCATTGTTGTATTTGTACAGAAATGGTCAAAGTTTCTTTAATGTCCTACAAAATCAAAATCAAACTAAATTAAAGGAATCCAAAACTATTTTTGCAAATTTATTGAAATTATACGTGGAAAAAATATTTGATCCAATAGATTGGAATTATAAACGGCTAAAAGTGGTCTACCAGTTTGCAATTGAAAGTGGAAATTTTCTATTCGAAAAGTTTTAGATGCCAATTTATACCTAAGAACAATTGAGTTGTGTTTTCTTAAAGAACAAGTAGTTTGAAAATGTTGAGAAATTTTAAAAGTAATAATTTTTCAATTTTTATTTATTTTAATAAGTTATATTGGGTTCACATATAAATTTTAATTACGCCGAGAGGCGTAGCTATACAATGGCAGTGG
This sequence comes from Chamaecyparis obtusa, assembly GCA_027943335.1. NCBI lineage: Eukaryota > Viridiplantae > Streptophyta > Pinopsida > Cupressales > Cupressaceae > Chamaecyparis > Chamaecyparis obtusa. Next base: position 910,709 of record BSBK01007681.1, read on the forward strand.
AAATGGGAATACCAGCATGGGAATATGCCATAATAGATTCCTTGTCAATAAAAATTAATATTCTAATTAACTAATTAAAAATTAGCTGGCTGAAATAATAGGTGGCAAAAATATTAACTCACCGAAAATATAGGTGGCAAAAAATTAATATTATTCCCAAAAAAAATAGTGTAATTTTAAAGAACCTGTTCCTATTCCACTGCCAGCTTGACAATTGAAACACATTCCTATTCATATTCCTTTTCCAGCGTGAACCTATTCATATTCTTTTGCCAGCTTATGGGGTGGGCTTAAAATGAAAACAGCAACAGCAATAAAAATATGAATGGTCCCGACAGTAATGAATATACGGCAAACGAATAAGCGGCAATAAAAATGGAATGTGCAAAGGTAAAGAAGTGTTCAGAATGTGCAAGCCTTTTGGTTTCTCTTTCAGCTCCCATCATTTTTTACAGTTTCATTTTCATATGACACTGTAGAAACATTTGTTTGGGAGGCGTTAAAAAGTGAGTTTTTTAGCCAAAAAACCCTAAAAAATGCAGTTTAGAAGCATGTGGAGTCCCACCAGGCATGCCAAAATGTGATTAGAGAAAACCTAACCTATTCAGAATAGGCATAGACATTCAAACATTATTCAAATGGTCTATTCCTAACATATAGTAAAAGCAATTTTCTAAGACACCTCTGATAGAGCTCAACGGGAGCACCCTATCACCGTTCGATTTGCTCTCGATTTAGGGATGTGGGTGTGCTCTCGAAACACATGGAGTGTTTCCCTAATGAAAATTAGGAAGGATTAGGATGGATTAGGGACCATGAGAACCCCATAATGGCAAAATATCAGGTATAGTTCACACCTGATTTTCCCCGAGAGCCTCAAGGAGCATAATGATGCTCAAATGCATATTAAGATATAAACAATTAAACTAGATTAATTTTAGACCAAATGAAGTGTGAGATGATGCAAATTATATGAAAAAAATGTAAACAAACTAGATTAATCCATTATTTCTAATCTAATATGTGAGTTAAAAAGCTTAGAAATGAACTAAAACTAGCAATTAGGAATTAAACTATGATCTAGAAAGGATTTAGCATTATAACATTACTTAATATGATTATGTGAATTGGTATTTTTCTCTTGTAAATGAGGGTATTTATAGGATTTGAGGAAGGGCTTGGGTTAGGAGGTGGAGTTAGGGTCAAAGTCAGGGTTTGGGGTAGAGCTAGGGGTATGGTTAGGGGTAAGGTTAGATGGATGAGGGTTAAGGGTTTCTCACACGTGTGAGAAACACTAGGGAAGTGTGCCTAGGGAGCCAAGATGAAATACAAGACATGGGCTTCATTATGAGGTTGTAAGAGCCTTAATGAGGGTGTAAGAGGCTATTAATGAGTCTATAAGGCTCATTAATGAGGGGGTTTGACCAAAAGTCAAAGGAGTGTGGATTAGGCTAAGAAGGTTAGGAATCAATTTCTAAGTAGGTTTAGGAAAGGTTTAGGAAAGTTTAGGAGGGTTTATAAGGGTTTAGGAATCTCTAGAAGATTATAGGGTTTTGAGGGATTTAAATAAATAATTTATATATTTTAAGGATTTTTGGTCAATTTATTAAATAATTAATAAATTTTGGGGGGAATGATGTTCAAATTGGATTTAAAATTTTTTGGAAGGGATTTCTTAATTAAATGTTTTTAATTAAGATAGGAGGGATTAATGGCATAATAATTAATTAATTAATTAATTAACAAATGATGATGGCATCAGGGGTTTCTGCAAAATAAAATATTTTTATTTTGGCAAAGGCATTTTAGGTGTCTAAACTTTATGTATTTCATTAACCTTTTTCTCTATTATCATTTATTTATTTAATTTATTAACATTTTCTCCTCTATTAATAAAATAAATATTTTAAATTTACTTAATTAATTCATTAGCCTTTTCTATCCCATGATTAAATAAATATTTATTTATTTAATTATCTAATTTTCTAATTTCCCTTCTCTAATATTAATTGAATAAATACTTTTAATTATTTATTAATTCATTATCCTTTTTTTCTAATTTCAACCAATCATTTCCACTCACATGGATCAATTCTAAATTTCTAAGCATATGACAAACATCACTTGTCTCTTTATTTGACCTTTTTATCTATTAAGTTAATAAATATTTTTAATTTGTTTGCTCAATTCATTTATCATTTACCTCTCACATCTCCCAACATGTTTAAATCAAATGCATCTTGTGATGTGTTACCAAAAATTAAGTAAATTATACCAACCACTTAATCTTATCCTTCCATTTTGACTTAACTTCTTAATCTCTTGTTTTCTCACTATCCTTACCTACCTTTTATCTTAGTCAATCATATTTAACCTCATAATATCAATCCTTGATTTTCATGAGAACTTCTATAAAAAATCATCTCTCTTCCTCATGCAAGTCTAAAGTGAAGGAGACTAATTTGATCAATCCATCAATTAAGGTGAACATATCTATCTTGCAGTTTTGGAGAAATCTTGTCATCTTTCTATCATATTTCTATCATTATCATCTTGATATCATCATTTACTTGCATCAATCAACCACACTCCATTCTTTCAATTTCATCTTGTGCACGTGCTAAATAGATGAGAGAAAATATAATTCCATACAATATCTTTGAAGGATAGGAGAACAATGGATTCAAGCATATTGTTAATGTGGTGGTATTATTTTCTTTATTATATTTTTATGAATTCATGGAGAAGAACTCTATTGATATGTTATTGAATTTAATTTGTACATCTAGACTAGTGGTTGGATTTGTTAGGATTTGCAAATAATTTATTCAATTTTTATCAACATCAATGAGAAAAACTACAATGAGAATTACACTCGCTATATGAATAATAGATTACAAAGATTTAGGTCACACACCAAGGAGCTCACTACTTATAAAGAGGAATTTCAAGCTATGGCACACACCCTTAGGGAAAGATACAAGGGACTTGTAAAACTAAGACACACAATTCCAGGGAAAGATACAAGTCCACACAAGTTTCTAGAAGAGCTCACTGTCTTCTAGTGGGCATAGGGAAAAGATGTAGAATATTCTTATCAATCATTACAAAAAATACTATCAATCTCAAATTCTTGCACATCTTTTCTTCCACATTCTCATTACACTATCCTCTCATTCACTCCATACCAATCCATGATAATTACACTCTGGATGTTGAGGGGAGGGGGAGTTAATCAGCATTTAAAAAAATCCCAACAACTAACTTCAATAAAATAGTATTCAAGTAACTTGAAAAGAACCAACAACACATGAACATCAAGATTTATACATGGAAAACTCAAATGAGGAAAAACCATAACTTGAGAACTTGCCCAAAAAGTTAATTCACTAAAGTATATAATATTATTACAAAATATGATAGGGACTAACTTCCTGAAACTAGAAACCAAAAGCTCACTACTAATACAATCATGAATTTAGATAAGAAGGCTCACTGTCTTACAATACAAATAGGAGATCACTACTCTAGAATTGCATATAGATGCTCACTACTAAAGTAGCAAGATATAGAAAAAGACTTATGTACCCAAGACTCACTGTCTTAAATTACATACAACTCTCCAAAGTAGATAAAGATATATTCTCCTGATAATATAGTTCATCTGCAAAACGCTATCCACCTTAATAGCAAGTTGTTACTAAATTTTCTTCTATGTCATTTTCATTGAACTCTACTCTTTTGATTGTTAAACTTCACTGATTCACACACTTCACTTTCTTCACACCTTACGCTTACATATTTCCAAAGCACCAAAAGTCCTTATATGCATGATATATCATTGAAGACTACAACAAGGTTGGCCAAGCCAAAATATATTTACCAATAAGTCTCATGTCAGCTAGGAAATAACAAAATGAAAATAAGTCTTATACCAAAATAATCTGGACCAAGGACCTAAACAAAAAAGAGATAAACATGAAATACATAGGTCCCATATAGCATGAACCCATCTGGATAAGAGATAAGCATTAATTACAAGACCTAGACCTAAATCTGACACTTCAATAATCAATAAATATAACATCCAGACCGTAATCTAAAAGCATGATCCATCCTGAGAGAAAGAAGGATCAAGAACATATCACACATTGCCCAAATCTAGATCTACAATAAATGAAACAACTACCAAGGATAATTCAAACGTGTAGAAGAAAACTGTCTACGTGTCAATTATAACTGGACCTCTACACACTATGGAAAGATTCATGCACCATATTAGAAGCTATGTCAACATGCCACATCATAAGTCATGTCAACATTCCACATTAGAAGTTTCCACAACATATTTATGGATCAAAATAGCAACTGAAAATAGATACAACACTGGATGAAAATTTTTATGGATCACCAAGAACACATTTTGGATTACTAGAGAATGTATCACAATCAAGACTAGAACATGAATCCATCTCTTAGAGTAGTGACACACCTTCAACCCTAATTTCTAGAATGGAAATACTCTAGAAAGTATTAATAACTGCAACTATAAAATTATTATCTGCTCTACAATGCAATACCACTACTACTTAACCATATACACATGGACCACATAGGCTTTTGGATATAGGAGTATTAGACTAAGGCACTATTAAACACAATCTTCACATGATCACAAGATACATACCTATCTTTCATTGCTCTAAAACCATATACCATCCTCACATGATCACAAGATACATACATATCTTTCACCATTCTAAAACCATATACCATCTTCACATGATCACATGATACATACCTATCTTTCACTGCACTAAAGTATTGCACTGAAAACATTGTATTCCACTGCATTATAGGTTCAATACACAAGCCTACATCTCCAAGTATAGCACACTTTTGGACCACAATGTTTGAGAAAATACAAAATCCTCTAGAATACTATGTTTGACATAATTGACAATAGATAGCCAAACATATAATTCTAACAATCCATACATTTGCATGCCGGTATATATCAACTTAATCATCCAAAAACATAACTAGGTTGACCATTTTAGAGATAAGACTTGTTTACACAAAGTTGGTCACCTCAATGTGATCCATCCCAAGAGATAAAGGGGACCCAAATACATCATAACATGCCTTCTAAAAATGATTTGAATGAAGTTCAGACAACAAAAAACATCCTCCAAAGCTTGCACCAAGGATGACATGTAGTAAGCCATTAGAACACATTAACCAATCAACCCAAAAAAAATCTCCAATTCTCATAACTTCATGTGGATCTCAACACACCACAAAAATATCCATAACATCTTAACTCTTCCTCTAGTGTATATCCAAACCAATAAGTCAATAAAAAAACAATCATAATCTACTAAGTTGACTAGAGAACAAAATTGTCAATAATGTCGAATAGTGAGCGATATAGCTTCATTTGCAGAGTGTTAGAAATTAGTGTTCACATACTCTTATTTGTTTATGACTTTGAATGTGTATGAATGTTTTACCACCCACAATCAAATCCAGGAATGAATAAGAGTATTCAAATGGATTGTGGAAATCTAATAATGTTGAGTGTTCACATAGTTTTTGATTAAGGTAACAACAAGTTTTGAAGGGGCCTTGAAACCCTTTACAAAGATGGAGCTTAAGATAAAACTATAAGAGTTCATAAAAAAAAAGCCCAGACAACCCAAACCCCTCACGATAAAACACTGTTAAAAAAAAAAATCCAGCAAAAACACCCCAATCAGTTACGCTAGATAAACCAAAGGAGAACATCAGACAAAGGAAAGGGGACTAAAATTTTGATCTCTTCTTATGGGACCAAAGGGTCATGTCAAAATAAGGGGAGGATCTCTTAGAATGTTTACCTTTAATAGTGACCCACCCTTCTTCAACTCTAGCAGCCTCATCATGCCAACATAGTGAATCCAAGACAGAAGAACCAACACCCAACAAAGATGAAGGAACATCCAGTGAAACACCCAGCAAAGGACCAGCATTACTCCCAACCAAGGGATTAACTAAAAGAGGGTCAAAAACATCAAAATTAGTGCCATCCAATATACTAGCAGGGACAACAGAAACAACATCCACCAAACTACCAGCGGGGGGCCCGGCACCATCTAGCAAAGAAGGATCTGGAGGAGAAACAATAGAAGGGCGAACAACTCCAGTGAGTAAAGAGTGTTCACATAGTTGAGGAATATTAGGATGCATTAAATAATTTGGTGTTATAAATAAGTGTCATAATATTAATTTATTGATAAATAACTTAACATTATTAATATTCATAGGGTTTGTTTAATAGGTTGTTTTATTGGTGGTGTGTGTGTTGAATTGTTGTAACAACTCAATATAAATGGGAAAGTTGTTAATGGCGCTTCCTTTAAAATAGGATTTTAAACTCTTATATTTATGTAATATATTTGAGTGGAATATGAGAAGCATGTATTATTTGTAGCTTCATTTTATCTCTGATTAAATGTTCTAATATAGTATCATAGCAGGTTCTTCTCTGAAATTATTTAAATATGCTTACATAATATCATATATGCATATGAATTTATTGTAAACTAGGTAGACATGCAGAAAGCCCACATAGATTATTTGTATAGGCCAATTTGGTGTGTTAAAGTGGATCAATCTGCTATCTATAAAGTTGTAGATCTTCCCTTTGAAGATTTTGGTAATTTTAAATGTGGGAAGATCTTGACATGAGGAGGAACAAATTTAAGGTATAATTTTCATTTTCTAAATAGAAAAGCACCATTCTAGTCTTTTGTATATATGAGATGAACTAACATAGCAAGTGTTAGGATGAAGACCACTATAGCTTTCTTGTGTCTTTGAGCACCTTGAAAAAAAAGTCGATCTATTAATCGATTATCTAATTTCACATACCTATCCCATGCTCAACTCTATGTGGTGACTCCTTAAGTCATTAGCTATTGGTGGATCTTTATTGGTATTAGCATGGTTGCATGAATATAGATCTATCACGCAATCATGATTTTTAGAGGAATCACCAATCAATGTATTCCAATGAGAAGTTATGCGAGCGTGATGCAATCATCATGCCTTTCAAAGATTGGTGTTCCTGGTACTTTTTTTGAAAAAGAATATTATATGGCATATTTTTTTGAATCAAAGAACCTACAATAGGCTTAAATTCCATTGATAAAAAGTTTTGATCTTGGTATTTTGCATCTCAAAAAACTTTGCACATTCTTCAGATATTCTATTTTTTTGTTCAAGAATAGGTGATGTTATGTTAAAAGGCCCAATTTTTTAGTGCAATTAGAGGTGATATTTCTTGTCAATCTTTATATTTTTTTTACTAAAGAGTAACAATTGCAAGCATGTAGACCACTAGTACAAAGTTTAAATGCTTTCAATATTAGGAATAAGTAGGCATCTTTTTAAGCTTGTTTGTGAGAAATTCTTTCCAAATCTTACAATACATGTGTGAGGTCACAAAAATAGTATATATTTTTATTATTTGTCATATGTTGTCATACTTCAATGCAATATTTTGTGTCGTAGGCAAGTTGTATTATTTTATTGAGAAATGTGTTATTTTTTATTGTAATCGAGTGCATTATTACTTGTATGAAACATCTATTTTAAGGAAGGGTCAAATAGTATTTCTTTAAATGGAGAAAAATAGTGTATTGATAGAAAAAATTGAGGGTTCAAAATTTCATACATAGAAAATTATGATACAGTTGATCCTTATTGAAAAGCATCTATGGGATATAGTAAGTGGAGCAACAAAAAGGCCAATTGATCCTGATAAAAGTGCAAGTGAACTATAAAGTATCAAAGAAAAAAATCTTTGATTGGTCTTGCACTTTCAAATTCATACCTCCACCAAACTAACTTATCGAAGACCTCAAAGGAAGTGTGGGAAAATTTAAATGATTTGTTTGGATCAAAATAATCAAGTGAAAAGATGATCTTAAAGCAAAAATTGATTGGGCTAAAAATGATTTAAGGGGAAAACATTGTTCCACATATCAGTAAGTTTCATTCCCTACTGAATCAACTAGCTAGGATAAAGGCTAAAGAAGATGATGATGATTAAAAAGTTATTTTGCTAAATAGAATGCCTCCTAGTTATGAAAACATTATTTTCACATTAAACAAAGTAGATGTTATCCAAAAGGAAATAATGTCTATTAGAATAATCAAGCCCTAAGATTACTGAGACGGGGGCTGAATCAGTAATCTACCAATAAAAATATTTTTTTTTCTAATAAAACTTATCTTTCAAAACCTCATCACATGCATGCAATAAGTAACCTTTACTTGTAGTAGAATATACACCAAGAAATAAGCATCCACAGATATTCAACACATAACACTAGTATTTTTATCATGAAAACCCAACTTGAGAAAAACCACATTGGGGATGGTACCCACTAAGAAAAATGCACTCTTATGGAGCATGCCCGATTAAGAGCTTAGCCCTATTAAAAGCTTATAATAAAGTCTGGTTAAGAATAGACCCTGTTAGGAGTCACATGGTTAAGGGATTTACCTCTAGCCCTGTTAGGAGATTTACCTTGTTAGGAGTAGCCTTGTAAGAGTTCTTTAGACACTAGCTAAAGTGCCACATTGTTAAAGGATTTTAAAAATATATCTATTAGGATCTACCCAATTAAGGGATTTTGACCTGTAGAAACTATTAGGGATCAACAAGAAGGTTGATCTAGAAAATAGCACCAATGCCTTTCTTGTACAGATCCAATTAGGCTCACACTTATTCTTCTCTTGCATATTCACCTCTCCTCTGAATCACACCTCTTGATTTTCTATCTCTTCCACACACATGATCTTTGTTGCATATTTTTCCAGTCACTCAAAAAAATACATTACCAAATGATATAAATACATTTACAATAATTAGGGCATACAACCACATGAATATTAAAACTCAAATTCAAATTTCCCTCTATATAAATTCCACCAAATAAATTGGAAACATTTTCCAACTTGCACCATCATCAGGATCCAATCACACTTAGATTTGACACCAAAAGGTCAAACATATTACACTTCCCTAGGTTCATGCACCTCTTCATGAATTATTGATCAAATTGACTAATAAGAATCATACCTAACATTCCACATAATCTTAGACATGTCATCACATATTGTGAAATACTCAACCATCTTCATAAACCGATATGCCTTCACCAATCAAGGATCTAACCAATTGTTCTTCATTGTTCTTTCCTTCTTCATTGTCTGAACTTCATAATCTTGTAACTCTATCTATCGATCACCAATCTTGATGCAATTGCAAAAGAAATCCAATAATATCACCAATATCATGCACATCCAACTGCAACAACTAATTCCATTCATGTGGGACATACCGATCAAATATTTCTTCTATGTTCCTTCATTGCTAAACTAATTTCCTATCTTCACCAAACTGACTGTAACTTGCATAAAACTCCTCGTACACATGAAATCATAGACATAGCATTATACACAGCTCTAAAGCCTATGTTCCAAATTGCACACCACAATTCACAGCATAATCCTCAATTCATTTCCTCCATCATAACTTGGTACACTAAGAGCATAGTCATCCTTTGACATCAATGACAACAACGTAACTGAAAAAACACATCATCAAGTCATAAAACACTTAATCATCTCATCTACATCATTTATGCCAAAAATGTCAATTTTTATTAATGAAAGAGACAAGAAAAATGAATCAACTATAGAGGTAATTGCTATATATGGAAAAAATAAGCTTAACCATTCCCCCAAATCTAGTTCTTCTGCATCAAAGGAAAATCATTTCATCAAGAACAAAATTTTCTACTACTATTGCAAGAAGAAGGGACACATTGTTATGAATTTCACTCAGTGTGCTAAGGATTTCCTTCATGGAAAGCTAAATATAAATAATGCATTGGTTTCACATGATGATGAAGAATGCACCTTCATGGGATGGCTACTGAAGACCCTACACATGAAGATAGTGAGGAAGAAAATGTTCTTTAAATCAAATCAAAAGTTTGTATTAGTGATTGGATGTATTTTTCCCCAGTCACTATTTTTGGTTGTTTGTAAGTGGATGTGATTATTCCCTGCAATAAGATTTCAAGATATAAAGAAGCTAATAATTCTATGAGGATGGGATAATGCAAGAGATGGGATCTCAAGAATGGGGAGAGAGTCTCCTTTTAAATGAACTTAGAAATGAATGGATGGTCAAGATTAAGAGGCAAAAATAAATGAGCAATGATGCAGATTAAATCTCGGTTGATCCATGTACTCAAGATTCTCAAGAGGCAAAATCAATGGACATGATTAAGAGGCAAAATAATGAGTGGTTGAGATAAAGAGGAAAAAAACCTTTTTTCAAAAGTCAAAAGATTTCATCTCATTGGAAAGTGCACTTTTCTTTTTATTTTTGATTTATTATTTATTATTTTTAGCAAAGTGGTTTCCATTATTTAATTAAAAGGGGACCTTTATTTAATTAAAAGGAATTTTTATTTAATTAAAAGGGGACAAGTTCTTTTAATTAAATGTGGCTTAGGATAAAGTGATTTTATTATTTAATTAAAATATTTTTTTTATTTAATTAAAAGGGTGCATGTTCTCTTAATTAAATAAAGCTTAGGATAAAGTGGTCAAACTTTAGGATACAATCAAATAAATGATAAAATGATTATTAGATCAAGAATTAAGAGATTAAATAAATATGAAAAATTGATTAAGCACAAAAATTACTCTAGTATTTAAATTTTAATGTTTAGAAAGGGGCTCAAAGTTTACTAGTGTGTGCTATAAATGTGTCACACTTCTATGAATCATTACATTCAAGAACACTCAAGAATGAGGTCTCAAAAATCGATCCATAGCTCCCTAAGCATGGAGTGCAAGGGTTTTAAGAATGCTCTCAGCTAGAGCTATTAAGCCAATAACCTTGCTAGTAAACCATGCAATGAGAGATTCAATGAAGACAAGGGCAAGAATGCCAATATCCTCAAGAATCAAGAATGAGAATGCAATGCAATGCTATGCTAAGAATGGAAATGCAAGCTAAGCTATGAAAATGAAAGATGCAAGTATTACAAAGCCTCCTAGTTAAGCTAGATGAATTAATCTAAAGCATAAAGGAAATCTAAGCTAAGAATGCCATGATAATGCAAGAAGTGAAACTATGATAACATGTAGATGCAAAAGCCAAGAATGCTCCAAATCTTCAAAAGCTCCAAGATGACCTAGAAAACCTGCAGCATAACATTAGCATAAAAAGTTGGGGCTCTAGAATGAAGAAGAGAGCTCTCCTTTTAAAGGAAATGAGAAGGAATGGACCATGGAGATTAAGAGGCAAAAGATTTAATCAATGGTGGAGCTTAAAAGAGGAGCAATCCATGTGCACAAATATCCTCCAATGGGAAAATAAGAGTTGACTTTTGTGTCCATATGAGACAAAAATTGTTTTTTCCCTTTTTATAAAATAAGAATAATGCTTTATTTGTGCAACTTAGGATAAGAGGAAAAGTGGGGGCTTTTTATTTATTAAAAGGGGAGGGAATTCCTTTTAAATAAATAAAAACTTAGGATAAAATGGTTAGCCCATAAAAAATAATCGAATAAATGATAGAACTAGGATTTGATCAAGGATAAGCAATTGATGATTTAGCAAAAGGGGCTAATAGTCTAGGTGACCATTTTTAGGTGTATACAACTAGACCATTTTTGGGAGATTACATTTGCCCCTCTTTGACTAATGTGTGAGCGATATGGGAACACATTGAGTCAAAGAATGATGATGCTAAGGTAATTGATAGATATCTGACTCTAAACTTGATCGAATGAAGCACAGAGAGACAACTAATCTCAAACTTGATCAAACGAGAACTAGCTAAGATAACAAGATACTTGATAAAGATCTGACTCCAAACTTGATCAAATGAAGCATAGAGAGACAACTAATCTCGAACTTGATCAAATGAGAACTAGCAAAGATAGCAAGATTTCAATATATAGTTGAAGAAAAATTGAACAGTAAAATAGAGATTGAAAGACAAGACAATAAGATAGTAGAATCAATTTGCAGCTTTGAAAGATAGGCTATTCCTGGCCCATTGAGATCAAAATCAAAATGAGGTAGAGGAGATGCAAAAATGAGATAGATTTGATCAAATCAGGATAAGATAATGTTCAAGATGATTGATAAGCGCATAAGACCAAGTTTGACCACCAAGTGATGAAAATTTTGCTCTGGAGTTTGAATAGGTTGACCAGAAAGGTATAGCATTAGCATTAGGTCAAAGCAAGTGATTATGGAGAAAAGATGATCAATGTTTGCCTCAAAGGATGAAAAGATAAGCCTCAAAGAACATAAAATAAACTTGAATTTTAGTTTTGATCCCAAAAATGAATCGAGAATGTTGAAAAAGGATGACCAAAGTTGTTCGATAATGGTGAAGGAGACCCTCTCCTAACTCATATGCAAACTAGAATGAACCCTAAAAATGCAAACTACTATGAAAATGCAAAGTGCAACTTGCAAGAGTCAATAAATAGGTCCTTATTTTTTTTATCATCGAGCCTTATTAAGAGACATCACAAGATCATACAACCATCACTAATGAAAATGCCACTATGAAGATATGAATACTATCTATATCGGATATAATGTAGGAAATATATGTAAGCACCTAGGCATACGGGCCAAGATGACCTAAACACGGTTTCCAAATTAATGTTGCAAGTAACCATAAACATCAAGACATAAGAGTCCATGATGACCTAAATGGTTGTTCCATAAGAAAACACAATGTAATAGTCAAGGAGATAATTCCAACCTCACCTAAGTGTCCAAATAAATAAGGTTGAGGTATGTGTGGCATTCCAATCATGATGGAGGTTCTTATCGCAGACACCCAGTTTATTAAATAGCTTAAGATCATTGGAATCACGCCACAAGAAAAAAATCAAAGAAAATATGCCCTATGCTCCTAGTCCTCTAGTCGTAACATCATGGAGAAACCAATGAGGGAACATTAGTGAAAATATTCAATAATAGACAGCATACAAAGAAAATATCATTAAGCATAGCTCAGTCATTTTAATTTAAGCACAGTGTAAAAAAAGATAAATATAATCACTAACTCGCTAGGACTAATGCATGTAAGTGAGAAATATCGCACAATCCTAGACTGCAGACAAACCATCAACTCAAGGTAATATATCTGATAAGTGTTGAGAAACATTTGATGTCAAAGGAAGTGTTGAGAAACATTGTTTGGGTAGTGTTGAGAAACACTGATGTGAGTTACTAAGAAAACACCATCACGCACCAAAGGAGAATATAGTTCATGCCCCCTAGCCCTAGACAAAGATCAATTCCAAACCAAGGAGATTGGAGATGGAATTCAAAAGAGTTCGGAGCGCAAAGCAACAAGTTAAGAGATATAAGCGCATAGGTTTCAAGTAGAGCTTATTTCCAAGTTTTACCAGGATAATGATTTTTTCAGGACATTATATGATTTTTATGATTTTTTAGAGATTTATATGATTTTTAAAATTTTTAGAGATTTAATAATATTTTTTTAGAATTTTTTCAGGAACATTTTTCAATTTTTAATTTTTTAAATATTATCAGTACTCAAGAAAGATCACATTGGTTTTTCCCCAATGTCTAGCAAGGTATAGGACATGATGGATGAATTAGAAAGCTGATGGAGGAAGCATAAAGATAATGAGGAAGCAGAAAGATAATGCAACCCTTAGGGATAGTCTCATCAAGAGTACCCAAGCTAAGGAAAGAGAAAATATAGCAATGTAATCTCATGAAGTGGTGTTGGTTAGCATATAGGATAATGAGCTGGTGTCATGAAAGCGTGTGGTCCAAAAAGTGGAAATGTTAAGAGACTCTTATTAACAGATTTTTTATTTTATATATATTTTTTGTTCTTCATTTTGATCAATACCAAGGGATCAATTGGATATGATAGTGATAGGATAACACAATTAGGATAAAGGATGATGGATATTAGGAGTGAATGGTTTGGTATTAGGGAAAGAATGCTTAGGAATAATATTGGAAAATTCTAGATAAGCAAGATCATGATGAGGGTAGCATGGATGGAAGCAAGTGAGTAAGCTGATGAAAAGGATATCAGATGGTAGGCTATATGATGCTCGTGGATAGTTCAACCTTTTCAAGCTCAAAGTTGAAAGAGAAAGTATGGGTGCACATGAAATAGCTAGTGTGGATGCATCTTGCCCCAAGTGTAGAGTGCAAGATAGAGGAACTATGCATGATGCATGTTTTGCAGGTTTTCATCATGGTACTTGTCAAAGGTGCCACATGTAGTGGTTTTTACCATAGGATGAATTTATTTCTCTTTACTTTTTCTACCAAGGCGCATGTTTCCAGGTTTTCACCAAGGTGCTTTTTCTATATTTTTTTTTTTTAAATTTCATTTTTTTCATTTTTTCTTTCTTTTTTATTTTTTCAATTTTTTAGATTTTTAGAGGAAGTAAAGCATGATGCTCTTTGGATAATGATTATTTGGAAAGATATTCTACGATAGACCAAGGCCGATGAGAGATATGCTCAAAGACGTTGATAAGGTAATGATAGGAAAAGGTATGGAGGATAAGGTAAATGATGGCTAAGGATTTATGCGTAAGATAGAATAAGGGGAATGGAAGGATAATAAATGAGAGGATTAGAAGTAGGTGTAGGACAGTAGATAAGGATTTTGTAGCAGTATGTGGAGATGATGGAAAAATCAGCATTGACACACACCTTGAGGGGTAGTGAACAACTGGGGGGAGAATAATTTGGCTAGATTGAGGTGTTGATATAGGAGAGGATGTGGATCTTGGGACACATGGACCAAAGATGGATGAAGGAGAGGATATAGGATGTTTGGAGGAATACGGAGTGGATGTCTTTGGAAGCTTGAATGTTAACTTTGATTTTTCTTTTATGTCCAAGACCTTTAAGAGAGACTTGGTAATCCACATAGCTTTTGATTTTTATTTACTTTTAGATACTTCTAATCACAATTCTTCCATGATGGATTTAGGAACCCATATTTGCTTTGATTTCACTCTTTTCTTTGATAAATCTTGTGGTTTCTTAGAAATTTATTTTTTCTTTGTAGCCACATGTCGATTAGATAGGACATGGCGATCATCAAATGTAAGTGGATTCTTGTATTTTTTATTTTTATGTTGCACATCCAAATTGCTTCCAAAAGACTTCAGAATTATGGATGAATGCGGCTCATATGATGGGTTTAGATGGAAGGATGGATGATTTCTCAAGTATGCATGTCTTTTTTGATCTTGAGGTATGTTGGCAACAATAGGTATAGTAGATGGAGGAATATAAGGTCCTAATATGGATGGAAGGTGTGACGGTTTCATCTTTGGGTTATAAGGACCCATGATAGATTTGGATGATGCAAATGGATAATGGATAGGAATATCAGTATTAGTAGAGTGAGAAACATGGCTAAGGATCTGATCTGTAAGGTCCATATTTATACCAATAGGCTCATGAGTAGCTTTCATAGGAGCAACTTTGATAGGAGCAATAGGAGCTTCGAAGGATTTATTCTTATGAAAAGGAGTAGGAAAGATGAGAGATGGATGTGGAGGACGATGACAAGGATTTGTTGGGATATCCTTATCTTGACAAGGATCTTTGGATAATATAGGAAGAGTATTTTTCTCTTGATTTTCGATAAGCTCTTTAGAGATGATGGAAGGAGTATCTTGATCTTGCTTAGGAGATGGATAAGATATAGGAGATGAAGGAATATCTTTTTGGAAGGAATCATCATGAGGATCTGGGGATATGATACTTTGGTCAACCACTAGATAAGGATGGATGGTATCTTGATCTTGATCTTTATTGATATTTATATCTTCACACTTTAGATTATCCTCTTGATATGGAACCACTTCAAGGATGAGATAGGAGTTTGAATATGTGTGAGGAGTTTATGAAGGTTTGATGAAGGGACATTTAGGATAGGTATGATGGGTGTTGAAGTACAAGGAAGCTTGGGGTCTATGACCTTTGAATCATGGAAGAGACTTGTAGAAAGATGTATATTAGTTTGGATCTCTTTTAGTCTTTTAGAGGTAGCCCTTGAGGATATGCATAGGTAGCATGAAAAGCATTAAGTTCTTTGTCCAATGGCAGAATTTTGGATGGATTTGATTCTTTAGGAGATGAATGTATGATAGGTAAGGTAGAGGTAGTGTGAGAATCATTACTAGACATGGGTTCATGATTTTGATCAAGCTTGAGAGTAGTATCTTCATTAAATGATTTGTTAGGATCTTCAACACCAATAATACCATCATCAATGAAATCTTGGATTTTGTGTTTCAACTCCATGCAATCTAAAGTTTTATGTTCATTATTTTGATGATACACATAGTAAGTAGTCAAGAATGAAAGTATGTTCGAAGTAGTTGAAGGTAATGTAATAAGATTGTTCTCAAGGAGTTTTTCCAATGCTCATTCATAAGATTCTCCAAAAGGAGTAAAGATTCACTCTGGTTCTTCATTTTCTTTATCAAAGATAGGTCGGTCAAAGATAGGTATGTCATGATAATGTTTATGATCAAAGATAGGTTTTCTATAAAGAGGTTCTCAATCAAAGATAGGTTTTTCATAAAGATGTTCTTGATCAAAGATAGGTTTTTCATAAATATGTTTAATATGTTTCTCAAAGGTAAATTTGTTATTGGAGTGAGATGTGGCCTTTCTTGGAGAAGGTGAATGTAAAGGATAGACTGATTTCCAAGAATGTTGATTAAGAGATGTATCTTTTTCTTCCTTTAATTTTTGAAGTTCAAATCTCAAAGATTTGATTTGTTCTGAAAATTATGCCACAAGAATCTCTTCTTCTTCTTTAGTCAAATTGTTTAGATTCATGATGTGATCATTTTGATTTAGCATGAAAGAGAATGTAAAGAGCCAAATAAGATGACACAAGAAAACTTGATGTCCACTCTAGAAAAGTAAAGTGCTCACTTGTCAAATAGTAAAAGAGAGTAAAATAAGATTAAGATGACTGATCAAAAAGTGCCCAAGCTGCGGGATAAGATCCCTATGTATGACACTTGTGACTTGAGTCAAGAGATAACATCAAGATAAAGATAAATATAACCAAAGATATAGATAAGTGAACAACTTTACTAATCAAGAATATAACCAAGGTATCTAGGTGATCCTTTTCAACTAAACACAGTCCCAAAGTTGTTAGTTTCAGACCAAGAGACCAAAAAAAGTCAAGTATAAGCTTCCTAAACCAGCTAAGAGAAAATCTGAGCCAAACTAACTTGGATCAAAATCTGGATGATAGACCTCAAAAAGCTAGGTGATAGTTAAACAGGGATAAAAGGTCATACAGAATTTCCCAATAAAGACAGATGACACTTTAGGTTAATATGATATTCTAATGATAGGCAGGACAACAATCCACAGTAAAGATAGATGATATTTCTCTAAATGGTATGCAACATTTCTCACTACTGCAAATGATATTTCGACAATAATTTCTAGTTTCGACAAAAAAATTGAATTTTGACAAGTTTGAATTTTAAAATCAAGTTTTTAAAGTAAATGTGACGCATAGAGTAGTCTTCAAACAATCAAATAAGGGACAAAGCAACCTTGCATGATACAAGAAATTTTGAAGTCTAAAGATAGGTTACAATATTCCAATAACGTCAAGTGTATGTTCACAAAGATTTCCATGGGTCTAGCACAAATCTAAAACACATCAAGCAAGAACTACCTATGGTCAAGGCTAGTATCAAAACTATTGCCCACAACTTGGTATCCCAAAGGAATACAGATGGTTAGTAATCTTGAGGTGATCTGGGAAACCGCTTGGATCAATCCTTGTACAAAGATCATGATACTTTCAGTCAATTGGGTAGCCTCTAACTTAAGGTTTTTAGTAAACTTTGTGCATGACTATCCCCTGTAGTTTTTCAAGCGAAATTAAGGCCTATAGCCCTACAAGAATCCAAAAAGTATAGTCTCGCAAGAACGATTTAGATCTCTCAGCCCTATACTAGATGAACGTATTCCCCTTATAGTAAACAAGATTGAGACTGTTGATGGTCCTACAAGCGCCCAATCAAGTGTAGTCTTGCTTAGCAAGATTTAGGCAACTAGGCCCTACACATGAAGAAGCATTAGGAATAGAAAATAGCCAAGTCTTCCCTCTCTTTGGATTGAAGGAAGCTTTTGATTATAGTGGGATGGAGTAGTCAGGTTTGCTTGTTCCCCACTTGGTTCATTCCCAAAAGATTTCTCTCTTGGTAGGCCCTCTAAAGGTAAATGCAAGAAAGTAAAAGGATAGCTCATGGACGTCTAGATTTTTTATTTTCCAAAAGGAAAAGAGTGTAGTCTCTTACTCCATAGTGTCTCCCAAGCACATCAAGAACATGTTCATTTACCAAAAGAAAACTAATTAAGCTATGTGTCTATAAAAAATGATCTAATGATAGCAAAGACACACAAGATCTAGTTACAATAAAAGTGCCAAGATCTAGAACTACATACCTTTAACGCAATTTTCCAAAATCTCAATTGTTATTAGTCTTAGCAATACAATTCTTTTGGCAAGCAAATCCTACAAAACCAAAACTTAGGGCACAAAAATATGCAAAAGAAAGCAATAACCCTGCAAAAACACTTGTTAGGAGATAGAAAATATCAAATACTTGCAATAAATCTCTATCATGCATTGAACTATGTGCAAATAAAGTGCAAGCTTGTCACTATTTTTATTTTTTTTTGCTTTTGACCTAGTCAACAAGATCTAATTTTTTTCTATAATTTCAGACCCAAAAATAGAAATGTAAAGAAGAGACCCCTATTATAAATCTGAGATCTTGCCAAAAAATTTAAAATTTTAAGAAATATCCCTTAATTTATGCCCTAGAGACCCATTTTACCAAAACAAACCAATTTTTATAAATCAATAATTTGAGCTATGTTATTGTATCTAAATTAAAAACACAAAGAAGTAACCCCCCGTAGAATTCTGAGGCCTTTCCAAAAATGTAATTTTAAAAAAAAAATTGATGATTTGCGACTAGAAATTAATTTTCATGAAAAATCAATAAAAAATTATAACTCATGAAAAAATGATCATAAAAATATAATTTTTGGTCTGAGATACCTTTTATCCATCCCCAACCTACAAAACAAAATTTAGATCCAAACACCTAGCCGTTTGTGAGATATGATCAAAATTTTCAAGAACCTAGGGTTTTTGCATTCAACACAACATGCACAAGGGTTAGCATTAAAAACCAAAGTGAGTATCCAAAAATTCATGGGTTTGCTCCATGGTGGGCGCAAAAAAATATTTACCAAAAAGTGAGGTCACTTATATAAACCATTACACTTAAGGGAATCCATGAAGAAGGAGATCTCAAGAAGTGACTTATAGCTTCCTATCCATGACGTGCAAGAACCATGTAGATATTATGAATGGTGGCTCTCAAATGAACCTTAAAGAAAGACCCTTGTAAGGTGCACCATAGAATGGAAGATTCAAATGATAATGCAAAGTAGATCTAAGATGAAATGCAAGATCTAAGCTAAAATGATATGCAAGAATACAAGAAAAGTAGATCTAATATGAGATACAAGATCTAAGCTAAAATGATATGCAATAATGCAAGAAAAGTAGATCTAAGATAGATGGATTAAGCTAGATGAAAGAAACAAAATGACAATGATAATGTAATGCTTGAATATGAAATATCTAAGAATGCCATAGCTCCAAGATGCCAAGATTGCAAGACTCTGAGATTCCAAGATTGCAAGACTCTAAGATTCCAAGATGCTAAGATGCTAAGATTCCAAGATGCTAAGATGCCAAGACTCCAAGAACCTGCAATAAGATTTCAAGATCTAAAGAAGCTAAGAATGTTATGAGGATGGGATAATTCAAGAGATGGGATAATGCAAGAGATGGGATCTCAAGAATGAAGAGAGAGTCTCCTTTTAAATGAATTTAGAAATAAACAGACGGTCAAGATTAAGAGGCAAAAATAAATGAGCAATGGTGGAGATTAAATCTTGGTTGATCCATGTGCTCAAGATTCTCAAAAGGCAAAATCAATGGACATGATTAAGAGGCAAAATAATGAGTGGTTGAGATAAAGAGGAAAAAAGCCTTTTTTCAAAAGTCAAAAGATTCCATCTCATTGGAAAGTGCACTTTTCTTTTTCTTTTTAATTTATTCTTTATTATTTTTAGCAAAGTGGTTTTCATTATTTAAGTAAAAGGGGACCTTTATTTAATTAAAAAGGATTTTTATTTAATTAAAAGTGGACATGTTCTTTTAATTAAATGTGGCTTAGGATAAAGTAATTTTATTATTTAATTAAAATATTTATTTATTTAATTAAAAAAGAGCATATTTTCTTAATTAAATAAAGCTTAGGATAAAGTGGACAAATTTTAGGATATTATCAAATAAATGATAAAATGATGATTTGATCAAGAATTAAGAGATTAAATAAATATCAAAAATTGATTAAGCACAAAAATTAGTCTAGTATTTAAATTTTAATGTTTAGAAAGGGACTCAAAGTTTACTAGACCATTTTTGGGTGATTAAATTATGTATGAATTAACAGGTATTTATTACATATTGGTTTGAGAAAAGGTAGTGCAGATAGTTATTTATATCTGAGAACTAGAAAGGATGCAATCTTGATCATAGAAGTAATTGTGGATGATTTTGTCTTTGGGGTAAATGATGAAATGAGCATTAAATTTACTGTAGAAATGAAAGATGAATTTGACATGTCTATGATTGGTGAAATGATGTTCTTTCTTATTTTTCAAATTACATAAAATAAACATGGCATTTTTAATTCTCAAACCAAGTATCTCAAGGAGTTACTAAAAAGGTTTTGCATAGAAGATTGCAAACTTTTTGGAACACCTATGATTACTAGATGCAAGATTACCACAAATTATGAAACTCAAAGTGTTTATCAAACAAAATACAGATCTATGATTGGAGGATTACAATATTTAACACATACCAAACCAGATATTGTGAATTTAGTTAGAATTGTTACAAGGTTTCAAGAAGATCCAAAAGAGACTCACTATATTGCAGTAAAAAGGATATTTAGGTATTTGAAAGATACATTGGAGTTTGGGTTGTGGTATGATAAGTCAGATGACTTTACCCTCCATGCATACACTGATGCAAATTGGGTAGGATGTATTGATGATAGTAAGAGCACCAATGGTGGTTCATTCTTCCTTGGGAAGAGGGTAGTTTCTTGGTTAAGAAAGAAGCATGATTGTGTTTCTCAATCTACTATTGAATTAGAATATGTGGCAGCTATTTTAAATTGTTCACAAGTTATTTGGATGAAACAGATGCTAAAGGATATTGGAATAAGCTTTGAAGAACTAGTTGTGATTCATTGTGACAATACAAGCACAATCAATATATCAAATAATCTTGTTATGCACTCAAAAACCAAACATATATCAATAAAATATCATTATTTGAGAGAGAAAGTTGCATAAAAGGAAGTCAGAGTTGAGTATGTTAGTACAAAGGAGTAATTAGTAGATATATTCACTAAACCTTTTCTAAAAGATATCTTAGAGATATTCTTGGGGTGAAAAATCCTCCTTGCGAGAACTAGATGATGTAAGAATGAATCATTCAGTAGCTATCAGAGCTATGTTCTTGTTTGGACTGATGCTTAGATGCACTCCTCAAGGGAAGTGATCGCAGGACATAACAACACTTATCTGGGTGATTTGGCACCTATTTTTAGGCATGAATATTTGAAAAGGGTACATCTTGTTGTAGTGGAATTTTTAGAAGGAAAATTAGTCCTTTTTCATTGATGTCAAAGGGGGAGAAATATAAGAAAAACCCCCACTTGTTCAGAGGGAGCTATGTAGAGGGTACTAAGATGATTTTTGGGTGGATGGTTTTTCTTATATGTTTCCATCATTTCCAAAGGGGGAGATTGTTTGAATTTTTCCTGATATGTGTTTTCATTGATGTCAAAATATGTTTCATAATATTGATTTAATTGTATCTAATGTTGCAGTAATATTGGTTAAGACAGGAACAGGAAGAATCATCATGGTTGTATGGGTTGTGTATGACATTTATGAGTCTACGAGCTAGGATTTGTGTTTTAGATAGAATTTAGATCTTATATCTAAGGTCCCATACAATAATTTAATCTGAGGAATAAGTTACAACATTTTTAGAACAGACTAGTCACAGGAACAAAAATAAGAGTCTGTGGAAGAGTTAGTCTCTGAATTTTTGTGTTTTCTTGGATACGAGATGGATTTAGGATATGCGAGTTTAGGATATGATAGAAGACTCATTAAGGAATAATTTCCCTTATTTCTTGATCACCGCGCTCTTAGTGACATCATTTGTAGTGTGTGACCTTGCGAAGTCTTATTTGGTGCTAACCTATGGGATGTGGCATGTTCTACCATGTGCAAAGATAAGTTATGGATTATGGAGTATGTTGGCTGAATGATGTTTGTTATTTTCTTGTTCAAGATCTTGTGTGTATCTTGAAAAGAGTTTATGTAAATAATTTTTATTAGGAAATTCCTAATTGGTGTCAACCTAATAAATCATTTGTATCTTGTATAAAGGATTAAAATAAGTGATGTGAAGATTATGGGTGTGAATGTGAATTTTTGGATGTGAGGACTATTGATCTAGAGCAGGCAGTGTGATAATTATACTTCATTGGAACTATTTTAGCAAAGGAGTTATTGTTAGTCAGTTCATTATCTGTAATCAGTATATTTATATACTTTCATTTGGATGGTGATTCCAAAAGGTGGGTTTAACCTTCATGAGGTGGATTTAACCTTCACATTGGGCAAGTTGCTCCGAGTGAAGAAAGGCTCATCCTATCAACTCCTAGCAGGGTTGCTAACTTAAAGAAATGAGTCTTTCCTTTAACAAGGATTTTGTACTGGTTATATTTATTTTCTCCTAATAGGGAAAGATCTTGTAACTGAGATACTTTATTACTAGTGCATTATTTGTAGGTTTCATCCCCACCGAGGTTAAACCCTTAACAGGGTTTCCTCAAAAAAAAATCTTGGTGTTCTGATCTATGTTTCATTTGAGGTTTCATACTTGCATTTACTATTTTGATATGAAAAGATAAAGGTTAATATTAAAGACATACAACTAATTCACCCCCCCCCCCCCCCCTCTTAGTTGTATCCAGCAAAAACATGATAGTTCAACATTCATAAACCATACATATTAACTCTAAAACCATAAGCCACCAACTTCTTATGTATAGAAATGTAGAGCATTCTCCCATAAGGACTTCATATACTCTTTCCTATATATCCCAATTTTCCATAATATCACCTTCTAGATATACCACATACTGACTTATCATTACCACTAGACATTTTTAAAAATATTTGAACATCTATTACCAAACCTCTATCACACTTTAAATCTATTTCCTACATATTTCACT